>JACEIK010003382.1:15077-27345 GCA_018107945.1 Datura stramonium | reverse complement strand
CCTGCTACGGTCATTATGAGTTTGTAGTTATGTCCTTTGATCTTACTAATGCTCCTACAGGTTTATGGACCTCATGAACAGAGTGTTTAAGCCATATTTAGACATGTTTGTATTATGTTCATTGATGATATCTTGGTTTATTCCAAGAGTGAGGAGGAGCATGCCAGTCATCTCAGAATAGTCCTACGGACATTAACGACAAGGAGATATGCCAAGTTCTCTAAGTGTGAATTTTGGTTGAAGTCAGTGGCTTTTCTAGGCCATATAGTCTCAGGCGAGGGTATTAAGGTTGACACTCAGAAGATTGAGGCAGTCAAGAATTGGCCTAGACCTACAACTCCAATTGACATCAGGAGTTTCTTGGATTTAGTTGGTTACTACAGAAGGTTTGTAGAAGGATTTTCAACTATTTCTACTCCATTGACTAAGTTGACCAACAAGAAGGTCAAATTTCAATGATGTAAAGCTTGTGAGAAAAGCCTTAAAGAATTAAAGACTCTTTTGACTACTGCTCTAGTATTGACCCTACCAGAGGGAACAAATGGTTTTGTGGTATATTGTGATACATCCCGAGTAGGCATTGGTTGTGTATTGATGCATAATGTTAAGGTAATATCTTATTATTCCATACAACTTAAGATCCATGAGAAGAATTATCCGACTCATGATCTAGAGTTAGCAGCGGTTGTGTTCGCATTAAAGATTTGGCGCCATTACCTCTATGATGTGCATGTTGATGTATTCACAGACCACAAGAGTTTACAATATATGTTCAGCCAGAAGGAGTTGAAATTAAGGAAAAGGAGTGGCTAGAGTTACTCAAAGATTATGACATGAGTATTCTCTACCATCCAGGTAAAGTTAATGTAGTTATTGATTCTCTTAGTAGGATGTCTATGGGAAGTACAGGCCATGTAGAGGAAGATCAGAGAGAATTATCCAAGGATGTGCATAGGCTCTCATGCTTGGGAGTTCGTCTTTTAGAATCCGAGGAAGGTAATGTACTTGTTCAAAGTGAGCATCTTTAGTAGTGGAAGTTAAAGAAAAGTAGAACAGAGATCCCCTCTTACTTTAGTTGAAGGAAGATGTCTACAAACAGAAGGTGTTGGTTTTCGCACAAGGGGGAGATAGTTTCTTGAGGTACCAAGGTAGATTATGTGTCCTAAATGTAGATGGCCTCAGAGATAGGATCACAGCAGAAGCACACAACTCCAAATATTCTATTGACCCAGGTTTCCCTAAGATGTACTATGACTTGAGAGAAGTCTATTGGTGGAATGGTATGGAGAGGGACGTAGCAGATTTTGTTGCTAAGTGTCCAAATTATCAACAAGTAAAGATTGAGCAACAAAGGCCGTGTGGTGTAGCTCAGAACATAGAAATATTTGAGTGAAAGTGGGAGATGATAAATATGAATTTTATCACCAGTCTACGAAAATCACGTAGGCAACATTACTCTATTTAGATGATTGTAGATCGAATGACTAAGTCGGCTCACTTCCTAACGGTTAAGACTATAGACTCAACTGAGGATCTTGTTAAGTTTTACCTTAGGGAAATGATAAGACTCCATACAGTGTCATTATCCATAATTTCATATAGGGGTACTCAGTTTACCGCTCAGTTTTGGAAGTTATTTCAAAAGGATTTGGGTTCGAAGGTGAACCTTAGTATAACTTTTCACCCGCAGAAAGATGGTTAGGCAGAGCGTACTATTCTGACCTGGAAGATACGTTAAGGGAATGTGTTATTGACTTCAAGGGAAGTTGGTATGACCATTTACCTCTTATTGAGTTTTCCTAAAATAATAATTATCATTCTAGCATTCAGATGGATCCTTATGAGGCTCTTTATGGGTGGAGGTATAGATCTCCAATTGATTGGTTTGAACTTAGTGATGCGCAGTTGATAGGACCAGAACTAGTGAAACAAGCTATGAAAAAGGTTAAGATCATCCAATAAGTGCTAAAAACTACATAGAGCCGCCAAAAATCTTATACTGATATTAGGCGGAGAGACTTAGAGTTTGAGGTAGATGATAGGGCTTACCTGAAGGTTTCACCCATGAATGATGTTATGAGATTTGAAAACAAAGGGAATCTTTTTCTTACTATATTGGTTCATAGCAGATTTCTAAGAGGGTTGGCAAGGTAGCTTACGAGTTAGAGCTGCCAACTAAATTAGCATAATTCCATCCAGTTTTCCACATCTCTATACTTAAGAAGTGTGTGGGAGACCCCACACTCATTTTTCCTACAGAGAGTGTTGGAGTTAATGATAACCTATCATAGAGGAGGTTTTGATCGAGATTCTAGATCGTCAGGTTTGTAAGTTGTGAAACAAAGAGGTTGCTTCGGTAAAGGTGTTATGGAGGAATCAGCTTGTTGAGGGAGCTACTAGGGAAGCCAAAACATATATGATTTCAAATTAACTCCACCTACTCCCTCCTAGTCCAGAATCATCATGAGGTAATAGTTTCCTCTTGTGGAATTCTTTTTTGTTTTATTTCCATTTCGTTGTCATTGAGTTCATTAGTATGATTGTGTGTTGCATATATTGAGTTTGAGTGTTTTAGTTTGATCAACTATTGCTTGAGCCTAAGGGTAGTTTACATTCGAGGATGAATTACCCCAAGGGAGAGATAATGTAACACCTCGGATTTCAAAATGGCTTTTTCATTAGCAAGGGATAAATTTTTTGGGTCTGATGGCCGCTTCGTGTTTGATGTCAAAGTTGATGACCCATAATTTAGGTGACGGCTTGTAGACTTGGACGTCAATGTGCCTAAGATTTCAGATGGTTAAGATTGACACCAGAAATGACTGACCGTCAAAAGAGTGACAGCCCGTCACTTGATCCCAAGATTTTGTACCTTTATGGTTAAGGGTGACGCCAAAAATGACTGATCATCAAGTGACGCCACTAGTGCCCTAGATTTTTCACTCTCTGTTTAAGAGTGACACAGAAGTGGCTAACCGTCAAGTGAGTGATGGCTCATCACATTGGCTGTAACTTTGAATTTGCAGATTTTCTACATGTTTTTCTAGGAGTAGTTTTGTAACTTCCTATGATTTTAACGCCCAAACCAAAATATTTTGGGATTTCTAAAGGGGTTATTTAAGGATTCCAATATCCTAAACACTCATTCCTCCCCATTCGAAAGTAGAATTAAGGATCAAATCTCTTAAGCTCTCAAGGGAAAAGCTAGGGAATTCATCTTCTTAAACCTACGGTTGTTTCAAGCTTGAGTCTAAGTTATAATTTCCATGTATATAAGTCTAACCTAAGTGAGGAATTCTAATCTTCCTCATTCCCCAAGTTCATTAGTGAGATTGTTGAGTATAAATCTAGGGTTTATTATTCAATTAATGATCTTCTACCCTATCTATATGTGTTGAATTTCCTTTATTGAATTCTTCACATTGAGTTGATTATTGATATCCATGATTGTTGATTATAATACCTCTCCATTGTGTTGTTGATCATCCTCTCTTAATCATTGATTATTAATTGTTAATTGGTGATTGGTGATTGGTGATTTGGTTCATGTCTCTTATCTCATGAAACCAATTGCACGAAAGCATGATTTTAAGAAGCATAGTTTTGAAAGGATGTGTTTTGAAGTAAATGCATTATTTTCAAAAAGATTGAGCATAATTTTAAGACAGTATGCATAGAGAGGTTTTGAGCATAAGGATATCATTTTTACATGATTTTCAAAATTCAAGTAAAAGTCTTCTTTGAAACTCATGAGATGTATAGAGCCTAGAAGCTCTCAAGTTTTTAAGAGATGTTTTTTGTAAAGGCTCACAAGTAAAGTTTTATTGATATTTAAGGAATGTTTTGAGCGAGGGGATCATAAGAAAAGTAAAAGAGATATTGAGGGAAAGACTCCAATGATGATTTTTAACATTCATTATAGGTATAGATAAAGTGCTTTACAATGATCTATTTTTCATGTTGCCTCAAGAAAGACATAACAACATGAGAAAAATATTTTTGGGAGGAGTATTTAGCACCTAGTTGTGTGAAAGGGTTCAGACAACTCGTAAGCCCCATAACTACGGAGCCAACGTAGGATAGGATCGTGTCGTTGGTTTGAGAAACTCCTCAAAGATATTCCCTAGTAGGGACTTTGATTATTATGGATCTAAGATTGTTATCGTACTCTGCCCTGGCAAGACTTGAATGAGATAGTTGGACATCATGTGCTCATTCATGATGGTGTTAGTTATGAGAAACTCCCCAACTAAAGTTATACATATATACATGTGTTTTTAAGAGATTGTTTTGATGCACAATCTTATTGCATAAACTGTTTTACATGTTAATCATATTATCATATTATGTCCTATGCATCATTCATAGTTCAGTTTCCTATTGATGCGATTATGTTCATTCATGTCAAGTTATTGTGTAACATCCTGAAACTTTTCTAGACCAAATTCCGACGTTTCATGAAAAACCACAGGAAACCAGAATTTTTTTTGTCTCAGACGACCAAAACAATGGACCATTGGTAGAACAAATGGCCGGTTATAAGGGGTCGTGGTTTGCTCAGCATATTCTTCTCCTAGAAACAAAGAGCCAACCAACGAGTCATTGGTAGTTTCGATGACCCGTCGTAGGCAGCCGTCGTTAGACTTCCAGTGTGGGTTGGGTTTGTGCTAGGAATCAACGAGTGGAATCCACGGCTTGTTGTTAACACCAACGGACTGTCCTTTACACCCATCATCAGGACCTAGACTTCGGCACTGTTGACAACGAGTGGGTTCAACGATACATTGTTGCTACCAACGAGTCGTTGTATCACTCGTTGTCTTAGGGCTCGAGTTTCCCTCTTAAAAACCATGATAGGAACCAACGACTCATTGATTCTCCCAACAGACCGTTAGATCTTCCCGTGATTTCAGTCCAGTAGGCCCGGCTTCAGAAATCAGAACCAACGACAGCTTTCAACGGGCCGTTGTTTGAACCAACGGTCCGTCCTAAGATCCATTGTTCAGGGTCAGGCAGTTTCAGTTCTTTATGTCAGGGGTATTTTTGTACTTTCTCAACTTTTTAAACTTGAAACCATGTCATTTTGGGTTCGTATAGGAGACAATTAAAGGGATTAGGAAGACCCTTTTCCCTTCATTCCTCCCAACTCTCTCAAGAACAGTGCATAGAAACTCTAACAGAAAACACAGAGCAGGAGCAAGGGTTAATTTTCTTCTCAGGGATTTTCACCAGGGTTTCTTCTACAGGTATGTGGGAATTGAGTAAGGAGATTATTCTCCCCTTGCGTCCCCCAGAACCCTCTCTCAGTTAACTTTCAGTTCTAACCCTGAAATTACGAAATTTAAGATATTGTTATGGTTCTTGATTAATTCTTGTGGAATTCAAATTTATGTTCATTACAGATAATTTCCACCAGTTTTTGACTAATATGATGCCTATTCCAGTGAAATAAGATTTTTAGCCTAACTTTGGAACAGAAACTAGAATTTTGTGTGTTTGTTGGATTATTGAGTCATTTTCTAAAATCCTTCAAAGTTAGGAAATTTCTATAGTATATGTATGTATCAGAAACTCAGTCTCATTTAGAAATTTATTTACTCAGTATCACTCAGGAGTGACAGTTCACATTCAGTCACAGTATTAGAATGTTTCAGTGTTGGTCAGTAATGTCAGCTGAGCAGTTTGACTATAGTCTTTTCCCGAGGTGTCAGTGGTGCCTCTCAATTATCAGACTTAGACTCAAATTTCAGTTATTTGGTCCAATAGGTGGTCTGACATTCTAGTTATAGCTCTAACCAGCCCCGGACCCCAGTTCAGTTATCAGGTTATTCTCTAGACGGTTACAACGCTTCCAGATAAGCAGCTCTGACCAGTCTTAGAACTCAGTTTCCAAATATGGTCCTATAAGAGGCTCAGGGAACCCTCTGATGGTATCCCTGGGTTAGTATAGTCTTGGGCCCCAGTATCGAGCTATTCGCTTGTCAGTAGTAGTAGTAATAGAATTATCCAGTGGGAGTAGGACTTAGCACCGAACGGGTCGGGGTTCCAACGCAACCAGGTTCCAGAACTACGTTGCCACCGTAGGTTATATATTTACTTGGCCTCATGGCCCCCCTTTGACAGTGATTCTCATAGTCCATGCCTTTATACCCTGGCAAGGTATATTGGGTCCTACCCGTGGGGTGTATACATCGGACTCCACGTCTAGCTCACGTGGTTATATGTCGGTTATAATCTCTCCCACTATTCAGTACAGTTTACTATCAGATTTCTCAGTCCAGATCATTTCAGTGCAGTAACTCAGACTTAGTATTTCAGACTTAGGACATGTTTATGACCATCAGCCAGGGTCACTTTTGACCATTTCAGTTTATTATTAGTTGTCTTAGTTTTTAGCATTTCAGTTGGTCATATCATATCGTATCAGTTCAGTTACCGGTTCTATCATGCTATTCATGGTTCTCTCACTTACTCAGCACATTCAAAGTACTGACGCATACTTTTATGTTGTATCATTTCATGATACAGCTGTAGGTTCTCAGACTCAGCACCGCTAGACGCCGCGGTTCAAATTCTCCGCCCAGCAGTTGAAGTGTAAGTTCTCATGATCCAAGGGAATTATTTCTTTCTTTCAATCATTATTTAGTTTTAGTTAGACTTAGAGTTAGCTGGGGGCTTGTCCCAGCAACTACTCAGTTAGATGGCTTTCAGACAGATATGATTTTTAGATTTATCAGTAGTACTCATTGTTTTGAACTTTATGTTTTCAGACTTGTCTTTCATAAATGTTTTTACGATATTATTTAAAAGTTTCGTTGTGCATGTTTACTCAGAATGCTAGTGAATAATAGATTAGGGGTTGACTTGGGGTCACTTGTGGCTTCAAGTACTGTGTTACGTTCAAGGTGTAGACTTGGGGCGTGATATATTGTTTCTAGTTTTTCCCTTCAATTGAGATGTTCTTTCTAACCTTGTTTTATTCAGCTATTTTACATACCATACATTTCATATACTGATGCCCCTTTGGCACTGTATTTTATCATGATGCAGACTCAGGTAGGAAGGAAAAACAAGGAACATTTTACTAGGACTTCATCTACATTTAGCTTTTGGTGTGGCCTCCTACATTCGGAGTGTCATGGTTTTTAATTGAGTCTTTTATTTATAGATCTTGAGGTAGTCTTGGGAGCTATGTCTCGGTATCCTTTCTACAGTTATGGAGGCTTTATAGATAGAGTTAGATGTTTAGTCAATAATGTTACTTTTTAACATTTATTCAGTTATAGAATAAATTTTCATTTATTATGTTGAGCTCACTAAGTTCCAACTTCCGCATTGTTTATTGTTCATTGATTATTGTTTATTGAGATCTACACTAATAGTAAGCTAGGCCAAAGGTTAACTTAGATCATAAAGATGGTCTAAGTGTCGATCGATGCCCAGGGTCTAGACTTGGGGTGCGACATTAGTAGCAGTTCAAATTTCTCATAGTGGTTAGCTCCTTTCTTTCGGAGTTGCCATATTTTAGAGGTTTGTCTGTTTTTTGTACAATTTTTGGTAGGTTAAGACTCTATCCTAGCCAAGTATCTCTCTTTAGAGGATTGCAGACTATGGGAGTGTATAAAAGTATGTTTTTGTCCTTGTTGTTCTGTATCGACAGTTTGACAGCTTTAATGGTCCTTGTATGTATACGTTTACTTTCATCTTTTTCTTATCTTAGATACCATGGTGATCTTATCGGCCCACATATGGATTTCTGATATTAGACAGTATGGTGGTCTTATTGGTACGCATATAATTTTATTATTTTGTGAACTGTTGGGTCAGCTGAATATCTACATAGGTTTTTGTATTGGGGCTTGCCATCAGAGGTGTATCTATCTAGCTATATCGGCTCAGAATCCATTGTGGCATCAGGTTGCAGTTACACCTCCCAAGGTGAAGCGTGACAAATATATATTCTGAAAGTAGTTTTTGTTTAAATTTAAATCCAAATGAATTTATTTTCTGATTAATATTATTAGCATGCATTTTTTGTTGAAACTATTGACAAGTTGCACAATGCAATTATCTAACCATATTAAATTATTGTCCAATGAAGCCTTTTTACTTTAAATAAAAAATAAAATAGATAAATAAGAATACTAGTTTATTTTTTAAAAAAGTTTGATACAAACTTAAGTTCGGTAAACTCTTTTTCTCTTTGATTCAATAAGAAAACTAAAAAAAAATTTGTAGTAAATCCTTTTTCTGTTTGTCTAGTTTGAGGCTATATTCTTCAGGACTTTAGATGGAATTGAACTGAAAAGAATTACTGGACATATTTAATTACTGCTTCTTTAGAAGTGAGAGGAGAATATCTCTTTAAAAATTATACAAGGAAGAATCTCTCTTTACAAAAATATCATGTACAAATTAAAACACATCAAAGAAGAAAAAAAGCTAAATCTCTAATTATTTTGAGAGTGTATAACACCCCAAAAGTCCCTAAGATCATATTTAAGGCATGAAATAGAGAAATAAGGAAAATCTACACCATGTCATAGGACAAACCGTTAAGTGACCCATTAAGTAACTTGACAGGTCGTTAAGTGACCCTTAAGTGTGGAAGTTAGTGAAAAACATGAGTTTCAGAGAGTCTTGATGACTGGTAAAGTGATCTGTTAAGTGTCATGATGAATTATTAAGTGGAAGCATCAAGAAAAGATCAGAAAGTTGATTTTTGATTCCAGTGGTAATGGGTCAAGGTGACGACCGGTGAAGTGACTTAACGGGTTGATGAGTAAGACTTTAAGTCTGCTAGAGTAAATTTTCCAGCCGGGTCATTAAGGATATTTTTGTACTTCCTAGGTACTTAACTCCTAAATTAAGTCATTTTAAGCCCCTAAGAGGGTATATTCTAGGATTTTATTCATTCCTAACCCTCTTTCTACTCCTAACAACTCAAACTGAAGATCAAATTCTCTCAAGCCATCAAGCGATCAAGGTTCTTCTTCTCCAATTCTCTTTGGTTTCAAACCCTAGCAAGATCTCTTCAAACCCAGGTATGCAGGGTCATGAATAGGGGATTTCTTCCATCCTTATTCCTAATTTCATCTCAATTTTATGAATTCAAGTGTCCAATTAGAGTTTTATGAAAAATCTAGGGTTAGACACAATTTTGATGAAATCTTTTATGATCTTTCATGATTCGATTCTCTTATGATTCAATCTATATATTAGGATTATGATGCATGTTTTCTACTATAATCTCTCATGAACTTATGATTTTCAAGTTATGATGATTTTATTCAATTTTGTATGATTTTCATGAATCTCAAGTTTATGTATCATGGCTGACTCAGCGACATTATTTTCATATCCAGTTCACGTATACCAAGTATGATTATGATTCTTATATCTTCTAAATAGCCTATGAAAAATAAAGTATGCTTTCATGATTATGTCTATGAGCAATATGTACATTTTGAGAGTAATATTTAGCACCGAGTAGCCCAAGGTTCAGTGCACCCAGGTATATATTCATGTTTGGGGCCTCGCTAGAGAGTGTTTCCCTCAGCCCAACGGGGCTCACGAGTTATATCACACCTTTAGCGTTCTTTTCCCTACAAGCTTAGTACGGCTCTGCCAACTTGAATAAGAGAGTTGGGCATCATGTGCTCATTCATAATGGTGCCAGTTATGATAAGTATCCCATTGTTCCTCAAGTTTTAAAATATTCATGCTCAGGGATTTATAATATCATGTTTTATAGTATAATTGACCCATTTATTAGTTTATGAGCTTTTACTTATGATTTAAAATATGTTAAATCATATGATTTACTTTCAAAGTCTTGGGTCATTATGTTTCAGCTTATGATGAATATCTCAAGCTTGTGACTATCTCACGATTATGATTTTTTCATGTTGTTCTCACTCTCATATTTTACTTACCTTACATATTTAGTGCATTCAAAGTGTTGACCGTATACTTCTATGTTATATCCTCTCATGATATAGGTTTGGGTGATTAGTCTCAACATCAACGTTAGCTTTTCTCCCTTTTCAGTTTAGTTCAACCCCAACTTAGGTGAGTCCTCATGATACGAGGACGTTAGTTTTGATATATGTTCTTCCTTTATTGTCCTCTAGTTTTCAGATTTTGATAGAGCTAGTTGGGGGTGTTGTCCCATCAGCTCATCTATGATTAGAGGCTTTTCAAATAATGTGTATATATTTTCAGAGATGTTGTCTTATAGTCTATTCATGCTTTATGAGATGTTAGAATTCCGTTCATGTTATGATTTATGCTTTACTTCCACTTAGTTTATGCTCTTAATCATTCTATGTGTATGTGTCGCGGGTTGTCTTGGAGACATTCATGGTTCTAGGTCCCGTGTCTTGGTCTAGGATCCATGCTCCGGTCATGACAAATTTAGTATCAGAGCAATGTTTAAAGTGTTCAAGGGTGTCTGAAAGTTGCATTGAGTAAAGTCTTTTTCATAGGTGTGAAGTGAGCCACACATATGAGTAAGAGATACAAGACATTTCAGGAAACTTTCCTTCTTTCATGATCTATGCTGTGCAAGAAATTTCAACTCTTTGTATCCTTCAAACTCGTGCTCTCCGCTTTTGCAGAATTATGCCTCCCCGCCGAGTCAACTGAAGAAGGAATGAAAATGGTAATGGACATGGGAATGGAAATGGAGATGGGCATCAGCTAAAGAGAATCCTTTACATGAGCAAGTGACTCATGCTTACAGAGCTGCTTTTCATATGTTGGAACAAGTTATGATGGTAGGTCAACCAGCAGGTGGTGGCCCACGTGAACATGAATGGGAATGTGGTGGCGGCTAGGGTATGAGACTTCACTAGTATGAACTCTCTAGAGTTTCATGGCTCTAAGGTGGATGAGGATCCATAGGAGTTCATTGAGGAGATCTAGAAGATTACCCAGATTATGGGAGTTTTAGGATAAGAGAGTGCATATTTGGCCTCCTATTTGCTGAAAGGGGTAGCTCACATTTGGTTATGCCAGTGGAAAGAGGATCGTGGAGTAGGTACAGCTCCTATTGGTTGGGATGAGTTCATTATGGCATTCTTGGATAGGTTCTTTCCCTGAGAGTTGAGGGATGCAAAGGCAAAAGAGTTCATAAATTTGAAGCAGAATGATATGACTGTTTAGGAGTGTGCCTTGAGGTTCACCCAGTTATCCAGATATGCTCTGGAGATGGTTGCTGAGTTGAGAGCTCGCATGAGAAAGTTTGTATCAGGGGTTGCAGATTTGCTGGTCAATAAATTCAGGACCTCTGCAGTCATTAGTGATATAGATATCTCCCAATTAATGATTTATGCTCAACAGATAGAGGAGGAGAAGATGAAGAAGAGGGAAATAGAGGCCAAGAAGGCTAGGATAGGGAGCTTTGGGTATTCCCAGCAGAGGCTCAGTGGTGGATATCACCCATAGTCCCACCAGAGGCTATCATCCCAAGCTCCATCATCAGCCAATATACCCTTTAGGCCCAGAGGTGATCAGAGAGGTAGGTGATAACCTTCAAACTCATACTTCCTGACAAAGTATGAAGTAGATGTTTTCAATAAAGAACCTAACAAAGAGGTTAAGGTCGAACCCATAGGGAATAAGGTAATATCTAGACTGATCTTGGGTAGATTTATATGCCCAAGTGATACTCAAATGCGTCATTTCGTCTTGTTTATCTAACGATGTTTGTACATTCTCATGTAAATTGTAGTTAAAATGTGAATTTATACTAACCAACATGATAAGCGTTGTTTTGAAGGAAAAATATAATTTTATGAAGCTAAGATGCATGTTGGGAGAAATCGGAAATGGACTCGGAAGCCAACAAGGAAAAGGCCAAGGAAAGCATGGATAAAAGGGGCTCCGCGATGGAGCCGTGTCACGCTGCCATCGTGGATGCATTCTGCCCCGGATGATAACAATTGGCAAATTTCCAGAGGAGGTCCACGTTGCCTCCGTGGAACGTTGGACCTAATTACCTGGAACATGGAATTCCAGTGAAGGTACACGTTGGAGCCATGGCACATTGGCCAAGCACCGCGTTGCACGCCGTGGCATGTTGGGCTTAAGTACCTGGAGGGCCGGATTCCAGTGAGGGTGCGCGTTCGTGCCATGTCACGGAGGCCGTGCTTCGCGATGCACTCTGTGACACGTTGCTTGTTATTCCGGGAAAAATTCCCACCAGTATAAATAGAACACTTAGGTTCATTTTTAGTTATTCTGACTTGGTGGAGCAAGAACGTGG
>JACEIK010003381.1:117493-147190 GCA_018107945.1 Datura stramonium | reverse complement strand
CTTATCAGATTGCGATTAAGGTACAAGAAAAAAACATTAATAATATAATAAGAATTGCAATGGATAAAACGAGAATCTCAACAAACAAACTCATTAAAAATTAACTCAAATATTTTCAAGTATGATTCGGTCTCTGTTTTTTCCCTTTGCCTGTGCTCTTTTTTATAGATTTTTGATGTAACAATTATCTTCAAAAAATTAATTTTCAAGGTAAAAATCTGAAGGATTTTATTTGCATCCATGATTGCGGTGTTTCCAAATGACAATAAAGATAATTTTGGAGGGAAGAGGTGAAACAAGATTGGAAAAATAATGAGAAATTTTAAAACGATAATAACTCTACTTGAAATCGAAAAAGCAATTTAATTATAAAATTTATAAATTATTAATTTAAAGAAATTTGAACAATAGATACGGCATTAGAAAAATAAAGGTAGAAAGTGAATTTGTCTATGTATTCTTTACACTTGGAACTTCATTCCATGATCATAGCCAACAAGATGCTAAACAACAACCTAGCCACAAAGTGTTGGACGTGTGAACAAAATGATCTCACATGGAAAAATTGAAAAGAAAAATACTTTAAGTTACTTATAGAATACTCTTAATCAGAGGCAGATTTAAAGTGATAGTACGGGGTTCATTTTTTAACCCAATACTTTCGACGTGAAACATAAATTTATATGTAAAATTTTATAAAATTTATAATAAATAATTAATAAGTATCCATCCATAACTTTTAAAAATATAATGAATTTGATGCTGAGAAAATTAAAAATTGAACCGTAAAGATAAAATGTTGAATCCACCTCTATTCTTAACGGTGTACTAGGACCGACTATTTGAATGAAAACATCCTTAGTCTTTCATCTAAACATCCTTATAATACCTCATTGAACAAGAAACGTCCTTCGAATTTCGATCTCAATCCTTATAATATCTCTTAAATTTCTCAAGTGTTACTCCTTTGTAACACCAACAACATAGAATTTATCTTCCGGCAATAAACACAAACTTTCTTCCTTCTGCAGAGAATTCTCCTGCTTACTCAATTTGTTAACTATTATTTCACTCCTCCGAATCTGAAAAATAATTTTTAAATCTTTGTTTAACTCTCGTTTTGTACTATATGTCACTCCATTATTATAAATGTATATAACAAATTTTGAAAATTTATGATATTAAACATGTCATGATGTAATTTTTTTAATATAATTTTTAAAATAGACAAAATTTACATCAACTATTTTGAGAGAAAACGAGGTGTCCGATTTTCATTGGATGGAGTATTATTGTCCAAAAGAGGAGAAGAGGAAACTCTAGGATAACAGCCGCAGCCGCTACAACCCCTGCCCTTTGGGTGAGCACTCCTGTAGTTTGCAAAATACACAGGGGATATAAAGTACTGCCCTAGGCAAGCCCTATGCGGCAGGCTCAACTCAGAAGGCATTGAGGGGGATCGAACCTGGGTCATCCGTGTGGATGATCACCCTCCAAATCAACTGAGTCACACCCTTGGATGCGTCAATGTCATTGTTATCTTCTTATCTTATGGACGTTCGGAATAGATATGTGGTCCATCCATTGGTCAATTTGCATTTGAGAAAGGTCCAACATACACAATTTCTTAAATTGTTCTTATATTTTTTATGAAGGGCGTACTCACGCACTTCATAGACATATTTTGCCCGTATTTTATTGTGTTTTGAGAACAAATTATGTGTGTTTGCATATGTTTATGTTATATATTTATGAAAATTAGCTAACGCATGTGATTAGATGTTTTCAGGGCTAAAAATGATAGATTTGAATGTATTTCAGGCTTATGGAATGAAGATGAAAAGAAGCTGAAGTTGTGGGCAAAGATTGAGTTTGGAAGATGCAGAAACAATGTACCTGATGGGTTGAGGGAACGACTCATTACATTTGGCAACGAGTCGTGAAGTCGGTCATGAAAACTGTGAGAGAAATTATTGACAAAGTAGCGAGTGGAGATGACGAAATACATAACGAGTCATTAGTTGACTAAACGACTCGTTGGCAGATCACTGGAACCAACCGTAAGGCACACTGAAAATTTGAAGGAGTTAGACCACGAGGGGCCTAACAACTCGTGCCCATGCAAAACGAGTCGTTAGGTGACCTGTTGCCACAACTGGCAACGTGGCACTGGTTGGGACGACGAGCAAGGCTCCCAAAACGGCAAAAATTGGCTTTCCTACTTCAACTAGAAAAAGAAAAAATTTAAATCCCAAGTCAAATTCATCAAGGAACAAGGAAAACATAAATCTACTACTATAAATACCCCTTTATTTTCATGTAATAAGCATGTCACCGGGTTGGGACGACGAGCAAGGCTCCCAAAACGGCAAAATTGGCTTTCCTACTTCAACTAGAAAAGAAAAATTTAAATCCCAAGTCAAATTCATCAAGGAACAAGGAAAAACATAAATCTACTACTATAAATACCCCTTTATTTTCATGTAATAAGCATGTCTTCAAGAGTTAAAGTTCTAAGTTTGAAATTAGAGTCTAAAGTTTTAGAGAAAAAATTAGAAGCCAATTTTTAAAAATCTTAACACGTTTGAAGACATACTCTGATACGATTATAAAGTTGTTCTTCTTTATTTTTGCAATAATCAAGTGAGTTTCTTCCTACCATCATTGTAAGTATTAATTTATAATTTTGTCTAAGAGTGTTATGTTTATTTATAAACATAATAGGTTAAAACCACCACAACTAGGGTTGTGGGAACCATGACAAATTAACACACATAGGTAAAATACTTAGTGATTCTTGAACGAGGTTTATGCATGTATTGTTTCTTCCTTCTGCTTTAATTAATTTTTAACGATTACAATCATTAGAACTTATCTAAATCTTACTTACCGGACTAAGGAGGTAGTGAATGAGAAAAGGATTAACAATGGAGATTTGAGGCTATCAAACTGCCTAATAGCTTGACCTTATTCTAGAATAGCTAATCCGATATTAAGGGTAAGAGTTAGTAAAGCATACACCGTAGACGGAATAAGTGACTATAATAAAACAAAAACATGTTTCAAGTGGGGAAGATAATAAATGACATACTAATGAATGATTTGTTTAGGCTATCTACATCTTCGTCCAAAACCAAAAGGCAGAATGTCAAGAAAAACAATTTGAAAGAAAAGAAAACCCAAATATATGATAGTGAAAATATAATGAAAGTTGTCTTCCAAGATAACAATTTTTAAAAGAAATGAATTATTAAAAATTTCAAAAGTATAATGATAAGAGCAATAGTTAAGTAATTAATAATTGCGACATTAACTTTACGCTATCAATAGAAAGATCTAAGGAAACGGACTGGTGTTTATAGAATTATAGTTAATAAAGGGTAATGTAGAAAATAAAAATAAAAATAAAAAAATAAAAAATAATAAAGGAGGGTGTGAACAGGATATTATTATGTCTTATTCAAAAAATCACAATCTATTCAATATAAAAATATATTGTTCAAATTGCATTCTTTCTCTTGATATCTTAGAAAAACAGCTATTCATTTTTCAGTCACACTTTTTATGGACCCAACAATCCTTCAAATGAATGAAAAACGATAGGACACACAATTTTGGAAAAGGTGATCGATCACAGTCGGGAGAGACGCTCTCCATACATTTTTTTCTCGTTGGAGACTAACGGTCATATTCCTTCACGTGCACACAACTGGGGCTCACACTCCGTCGATGGAGATGCCAGCAATGCCTAGAGGGCTACCGAATAGGAATAGGGCCAGTTAGTGAGAGCCTGGGAGAGATACATCCCCTGTTAGATTTTCACGCCCACATCTTGACAATCATTAATATCCCATAGTGGACACAGAAGTTGAACGAGACAATGCAGTAACCAAACCCATTCTTACCATAAGCTTTTAATAATATATAATAATTATTTGATTCTATTATATAATTTTTTATAATAATATAAAATGTGTATAAATATTATTTATGTATTTTTATACAAAATTAATATATTGTTTATATAAAATATATAAATATTGTTAAAAATTTCATTCTTTGCTATATGAGTGTAAATTAAAAATATGACATGCAGATGCAATATTTTATGTTAAGCTATATGTTTTTGAAACGTTGCGATTAAATTCTTCACTAACAGGGTATAAATGCTTTAAATTTTAAAAGTTTGGCTTGACATTTCAGAAAATTTGTTACGATGCATGTATCAAAACTATTTATACTAATTAGAATTAACTTCTGAAATGTCATTCATGTGTCCGAGTTTTTGATAATTTTTGGATTGTCTTAGATTTTTGTGTCTTTTCTTATATTAGATTTATAAGATTAATAGTAATGATTCGTCTTATTTCGTAATTTACATATCTAATAGTTGTATGAGACAAAAGAAGTCCCACACGATTAACACACCACATGAGGTGCAGAAAATAAAGTTTTCAAAGCTACACGTCAATGCATGATTCACTCGGCTTAGCTCCCATTAATTTTTCTGCCCAAGTTGGACTTATTGTCATCAATAGAAAGCAGCGATGCATGATGACATCAAATATTTATTTTGTATATTTTAAAAATACACAAAATTTATCCTTTAAAGAGGAGAAGATGTGGCCTAAATTTTCTTTTTATTTTAAAATTAATAATATGGCCCCATAAAATAAAACATAACTTCCATGTGTAGCAAATGTCAATGTCATACTTATCTTCTTATTCGGGATAGATGTGTGGTTCATCTATTGGCCAATTTGCATTTGAGATAGGTTCAGCTCATACAAAGTTTCTTAAATTTGTTCATATTTTTTATTTTGCTGTTTAATCTCCGTTTTTATTCCATTTTAACCTTTCAACTCGATTTTTATGTTTCATTTAGACACAAAATATCAATTTTTATATTTTTTGTTATTTCCATTATACTCTTTAACCTGTAATTTTACACATTAAAAATTGAGAGATGACAGCTTAGTATTTTATAACTAGGTGCCTTAATATTCACATGTTTCTTATCAAATTGCAATTAAATTACAATAAAGAAGATATGAATAATATAATAAAAGTTAAATGAATAAAACGAGAATCTCAACAAACAAACTCATTAAAAATTAACTTAAATATTTTCAAGTATCATCAAATAAAGGATGTTCGATCTCAATTTTTTCCCTCTGCATATGCTCTTTTTTTCAGATTTTTGATGTAATAATTATCTTCAAAATTAATTTTCAAGGTAAAATCAGGATTTTCTTTGCATCCATGACTGCGGTGTTTCCAAATGACAATAAAGATAATTTTGGAGGGAAGAGCAAGAAAAGAGGTGAAACAACATCGGAAAAATAAAGAGATCTTTTTAAATGATAATAACCCCACTTGAAACTTAAAAAGCAATTGAAATATAGAATTTATAAATTATTAATTTAAAGAAATTTGAATGATAGATATTGCATTAGAATAAAAAGGTAGGAAGTGAATTTGTTTACGCTATTTATAGGCAAAATAATATATTTCTCTAAGATTGTGGAATTACAATAATTGTGGAAGTACACAATTTTTTAAACTAAATATATACTGTATTTATTAATTTAATGATGATTAGAAATTTATTTTGATCAATTAAATTTAATTTTATGTTAAGTGCCTCTAATTCAAACAAGTCTTTGTGAAAAATAAATAAAAAATAGAAATGACAAGGAGCCGAATACCCTTCCTTTTTCATCCACCCTCATAGTATTTTGTCTAAAAATATATAAAGTAATATTTTACTATTATTTATTAAAAACAAAAAAAATTTAAGAAAAATTATATTAAAGAAATAATTTTCGAAATCAAAATTATTTGTACACTCCAATCACCAATGAAAAACACAAAGTCCTTGTCATTGAGTACCAGGTTCATCTTTCGACGCGGGAGTGATAATTATATAAAATTTCATAAAATTTACACAAGCATTTTATACTTAACCCATAACTAATAAAATATAGTGACTTCAATGCTGAAAATATTAGAAATCGAACCATAAAAATAAAATTCTGGGGATTCTCCGCCATTATTAAATTGCATCGGGACCGACTATTTGACCAAAAACAATCTCGGTCTATCCAAACATCCTTAGTAATACCTCATTAAAGAAGAAACGTCCTTCGATCTCAATCCTTATAATATCTATTAAATTTCTCTAAGTGTTACTCCCTTGTAACACCAACAATATAGTTAGCTTCCGACGTAAACACAAACTTTCTTTGTTCCGCAGAGAATTCTCCGGCTTACTCAATTGGTTAACTATTATTTCACTTCTCCTAACCTGAAAAATAATTCCTAATCTTTATTTAACTCTAGTTTCACTCATGTATGTACGTACTATCACTCCATTATTAGAAATGTATACAATAAATTTGTGATATTAAATATATCATGACATCAAATATTTAATTTGTATACTTTTCAAAATACACAAACTTATATCTAATATTTTTTTTTAGAGAAAAAAGAGATGTCTGATTTAGTATTATCGTCCAAAGAGGAGAAAATGAGCCCTGAATTTTCTTTTGTTTTTACATTAATAATATGGCCCATAAACTGCAACATAACTTCCAATGTGTAGATGTTCATACTTATCTTCTTATTTTATAGACGTTCGAAATAGATGTGTGGTTCACCCATTGTCCAATTTGCATTTGAGAAAGGTTCAGCATATATACATTTTCTTAAATTTGTTCTTATTTTTTATTTTGCTATTTAATCTTCGCCCTTATTCTATTTTAAACTTCCTACCTTAATTTTTTATGTTTCATTTTAGCCGCAAATATAAATTTTCATATTTTTATTTTTATTTTTTAATCCCGTAGTTTTACACATTAAAAATTGAGAGATGCAGCTCAATTCTTTTTTATAACTAGGTGCCTTAATATTCACCCGTATTCTATCGATTGCGATTAAGGTACAATAAAGAAGACATGAATAATATAATAAGAGCTTAATGGATAAACGAGAATCTCAACAAATAAACTTATTAAAAATTAACTCAAATATTTTCAAGTATCACAAAATAAAGGATATTCGATTCTGTTTTTTCCTCATGCGTGCTCTTTTTATAGATTTTTGATGTAACAATTATCTTAAAAATATTAATTTTCAAGGTAAAAATCTGAAGAATTTTCTTTGCATCCCTGATTGTGGTGTTTCCAAATGACAATAAAGATGATATTTGAGGAAAGAGGAAGAAAAGAGGTGAAACAAGATATGAAAAATAATGAGAATTTTTAAAATGATAATAACTCCATTTGAAACTTAAAAAGCAATTGAAATATAGAATTTATAAATCATTAATTTAAATAAATTTGAACGATAGATACTGCATTAGGGAAAAAAGAGGTAGGAAGTGAATTTGTTTATGCTATTTATAGACAAAGATAATATATTTTTAAGATTGGTGGAATTACAATAATTTTTTAAACTAAATATATAATGTATTTATTAGTTTAACTATCGATTAAAATTTATTTTTGATCAATTTAATATTAGCAATTAAATTTAATTTTATGTTATACGTCCCCAATTCAAACAAGAATTTGGGTCAAAAAAAAGAAAAGGAGTTGAATTATAACTTTTAAAAGTTTTAAGATCGCGCGAAGCGCAAACAAATTAACTAGTTAAAAAAAATAAAAAAAATAAAAAAAATAAAAAAAATAAAATATTAAATTTAAAAGAATATTATTAATAAAGAAACAATTACTAATTATAATATTAAAACCTATGAATCTACAGTCACTATTAATATGTCTATTGAGACTATTAAATTATTGATTAATATTTTTATTTTCAAAATAATTAAAATTTAAATTAATAAACAAATTAAAAACTAAAAAAAAAGCTAAAATTATCTTATAAATTAAAATTAATTTTTTAAAATGTATAATTTGAATAAAATTAGGCAAATCTCCTTTTTTTATTAGAAAAGAAAGAGAAGAAGAGAAAGATTTGCTAGGTTTTATTTGTTTAGGGTATTTTTGAAATTACAAAAATAGTAATGGCGATAAAAAAGGTGAATATATCGTCAAACATGAAACGACTTATGCTCAAAAATAAAATTGGGGGAAACTAACTTTTGCTTTTTAGCTTTTTAAAGCATTTTTTAACTTTTTAAAAATACTTTTTAGCTGAGCCAAGCACTCAAAAGAAAGTTTTGGAGTTGAATTCAAAAAGAAGTTGACAGTTGAAAATAAACAATTGATGTGTTTGATAAAAAAAAAAGTTAATCAAAGTAATAGATTCTGTTAAAATGATCGAAATATTCTTAAAGCAGCTACCACTAAAAATAAATTAATGATTGAATTTTTTTAATTCTAAATTAGTTTTTAGTACAAGTTAATTTATGGTTCAATATATTGCCAATTCTAAATATATAAGTTTCATCAATTTAAATCTTATTCTAAAATGAGGAATAAATCCATCAAGGCTAACACTATACGCTCCTAAAACAGTGATGTTTCCATGTTTTTTAATTAATATTTATGTGTTCGATAATAAAGAGATTGAGAAGGGGAAAAAAGGCAAAAGATAAGCTATGAATAGTGTATAAACCAAGGAAATGAATAGGGTGAAATTTGAAGGTTTGGATCGAAGACGATCTTTGTGAACATACTGATGTGTCCAATTATTGTCCAATAATTGATATTCATGTTCAAAACGTGGCAAGTAATATGAGGGTTGAACCACTCTATAAATACAAGGATTCATTTGTATAGACAAGTCAAAACTCAAATTAATAGCTTTAAATTAAACAATGAGTAAGTGTTTGTTCCTCTTATCTCTCTGTTTGGTTCCCTTTGTGGCCTTTTCATCAACAATTTTCACATCCCAAAATCCCATCGACTTACCCACTTCTAATAATAATGATTTGGTACTAGACGTGAGGGGTGAACCACTTCAACCTGATGCAAGTTACCGCATCGTGTCGATTGGACGGGGTGGTTTGGGTGGTGACGTGTACCTAGGCGTCTCTCCAACAACAGACCTTTGTCCAGACGGCGTGTTCCGCTACAACTCAGATGTGGGACCTGGCGGAACACCTGTCAAGTTTATTAAGTCTGATCAAACCGGACCAGGTATCTCTGAATACCAAGACATCAACATCCACTTCAGCATTGCAACTGCGAAATTGTGTGTTAGTTATACAATATGGAAAGTCGGGGACTATGATGCATCTCTCGGGGCGAGATTGTTGGAGACCGACGGAACCATAGACGACAAGATAGCAGTTGGTTCAAGATTGTGAAATCACCAGTACTGGGTTACAACTTATTGTATTGTCCTGGTCCTTTCGTTTGTCCATCTTGCCCTATTGATCAGTGTCAAACAGTGGGTGAGGTGAACCAAAATGAAAGGAGGCGTTTGGCTCTCGTGAAAGACAACCCTCTTAGTGAACTTCGAAGAGTCTAGTTAAACAACTCTCTCCAATATAATATTGGCTTTCTAATTAAATAAATAAACCTGCTGCTACTACGTATGTTATGTTCTAAAAGCATATATGTATTAGCTTTCTCTAAAATAAACCTGTGCTACTAAGTATATACATGCTTTAGCATGGCTTTATTAATAAATTGTCTTTCCTTCTGGCATATGTATTCAATATTTAAGCTTTTTCATTTCCATTAATATTGGGTGCGGGTTAGAAAAAAGAAAATGGGGTACTGGTCATTTTTACCACCCTATTGACACTACTAGTACTATAACTTCTCTTTACAAGTGCTTTGGAATTGAAACAAACAAAAAAAAAGAAGAGGAGAACACAACTCTTCTGTATGTATATACTTTTACCATGTTGCTTAATTTACTACAGTAATTCCTCATCCAACCATTTATTCTCCTCTCTCTTTATCATCTTCATCTTCAACCCATTTTTTCCCCTCCTTTAACTGTCCACAAATTCTAAAATCCACCGCACTGTTACATAATCTTGTTAAATCAAGTAAGGTCCATTTCTGATTTTTTTTTGTTTTTTTTATTTTAAATCTATATTTTTTTTCTTCTTTAATTAAAATATTTTTTTTTTTTAAACTTCAAATCTTTATGATATTTTGAAATCTGAAGTTCATTTATTTTTTTGATTTTGAAAACATATTTGTCATTTTATAATTTATGTATTATATGTATTTAGATATTTAATTTTCTAACCGTATATTTTAAAAATTTTCGGTTTTGTATTTTGAGTATTCAAAGCTTCATCAATGGCGGAAAATATAAATACCCAAATGATTAACAAGAGGTATATATTCATAAAACATATAAATGTATTTTATTGTATTTATGGAATAAAAATAAGTCATACATTACAACACGATAAATTTCTTCATCTTTAAATTTTATCTTTTAAAATTAATTTAACAAATTAAATCGTTTTCATTTTCTATGCACAAAATGAACTTGTATTTCGGGGGCCTATGGCTCCATGCAAGAGTAGATGTATCGTTTTTATTATACATGTGAATTAAAAATATATAATTTAATAATTATTGATAAAAATATTATAAATTAATATTTAAATTAAGGTATGGATATCTCATTTTTTTAAGGAGATTTAAGTTCATTATGTGTATAATGTTTCAACAGTACAATTCTTGGATTTACGTTGTGTCCTCGACTCAATTTCCTCGGACTAGTTGAAAAGTCCAAAATTCTACCAATAAAAATATCTTCATTCGACGTAAAATTAATCTCTTTATGTATAGTGAATAAGTTGAATACTTGACATATTATTCTTTGTTTCAACTCTTTTTCACTACACTATCCTTAAAAATATAAATACATGCTCATTAAAATAATATATTTTAATATTATAATTTTAATTTTAAAAAATTTCTTATAATCACTAGAAAAATCTGTATTTTTTAAAATCTAAATTTTATAAACTTTAAAATCCAAATTCTATCTTTCGGAATTATATTCAAGTCCCCATTTATAAAGAAAATAAATTATGCAAATTTGATGTGATACATGGACATTGTTTTTGTCACCGAGCTTTTAATAATGCAAAAAGATTGATATCAATATGCACGTAATGGGTGATTTACAAGAAGTTCTCGTGTTGCATTTTTTCGCTCTAGAATATTGTTATTTGGCTTTTACCATCAAATAAATAATGTGATGTAAAGGGATTGAAATTTTTTTATTTTTAATAAAATAACAAATCACTTAGAGTTTATTTAAAAAATCATGTGATAATTGAATTTGAGTATAATTAAATAACTTCATCTTTAAATTTTATCTTTTAAAATTAATTTAGCATAAATTTAAAAACGGTAGAAATATAACTTATGAAATATTACGATCCAAAAATAACAAACATGGCTAAAATATTTCAAAATTCTTAGCATCTTGTGGGAATAACACTACTATAACACAGTCTTTTAGCAGCAATTATATAGTGACAATAAATTATTCGCCGCTAATTCACTTAACAAAGCCAAATATTTACGGGCAATTGACTATTTGCCACTAATAATCAAACTTTTGTGGCAATTAGAAAGAACGACCACTAAATATCAAACTTTCTTCACTCCCATCTTTTTTTCCCTGCTAAATGTCCCCCCCAGGAAATATATATCTTTTCTGCATTAGAATTAATCTACTCAATTTCTCCTTTATATCAATTTTTTTGCCCTAGCAAGACTTTGAGTGCAATTAGGTTAGGTTACATCTCCGAGAACTCTTTTGCCATCTTATTCTCCGATCTTTGACAACTCGTTAAAGCTATGCCTTCCTCTGATGAAAATGACTAGTGAGTTTCTTTTTTCATTTTCCATCCTCCGTATCGTGCAATTGTTAGGGTTTATATTCTCATAGTTCGAAATCAGTTCATGTGACATTCTTCGCATGACATCTGAGCGCAATTAGGTTAGATTACCAAGTTCGGGCGAGTGTTATTGATGGTGGTGCTTGTCCTGAAATGGGTGGCGAGGAGAAAAATTAATGAGGAAAGTTTGTTGACTACGGCTGAGCCAACCTCGGCACCGCCATCCATTTCTTTGTTGTTGTCGCCATCGCCATCGCACTCTAGTGTGTTGCAGTGGGCGGACGGAGAGCAGTAAATGTGGGAGGAGTTCATGGTCATCTATAAAATCAAGTGGGAGTAGTGGAGCATTTTCTTTGTTATTGTATGCTTGGAGTAAGAATTGACATCAATTTGATCCTTTTTGTTCCTTCACTCATATTATCTGTAGGTATTAAATTATACTAACAGAAACCTTAATTTCATTATTTTCTGAATATGTGAAATATTCACCTAGTAGTCCATGGAAAAGCTTGATTTTTACATGTCTATTTTTGTTCCTGCAATTGAATTGGTTCTTACCAAGTCATTAAGAACAGTTTCTATTGTACTCTCACTGATAAATTCAAGTACAAACTATGGAAGAACAATCATTGTTGGAGAAGAAAACAAGGCACTAACTAAATCCACATAGAGTGCAAGTGGAGTGAGACAGAAGTCAAGTATTTATATGTTTCCTTAATAACAATTAAAATTCTTAGATACCATCTGCAGTCTCCAGTTCATCGGGTGTCAGATGACATGATACAAATGAACCTCAAACCTATATAATACTACTTCAAATCTTAGATAAGTATATTTCATTGGTGTATAACTTCATTCATTAGTTTTCTTTGTGTAACAGGAGTCTCTAGTGGTTCAATTTATTATCGCAGATTAGCTCATACAATTTTCTTACTCTGCTTTCTTTTTGTTTTGTTGTTGTTTTTGGTTCTTTTGGGACTGAAATTGTTCTTATTAATGACATTGAAATGAAGTAACTGATAAATACCGTAAGCATTTATCAAATTATATTTTATGATTTTTTAATACATTAGTGAGGTAATATGTCACTAAAAGTTTGAACTTTGAAAGAAGCTTTAATACATGGGAGTCTCTCTCTCCCCTCAAGGATTCCATGTATTTTAGGTAGAATTTTTCAGTCACTCACCGGAGTGCTTCATCTTTTGTAAGTTACGCTTTGATGTTAGGTGTTTTCTTCCCTTGTGTATAAATGGAGTCATCCAAAGCTTTGATGTTTCTCATCTGTTTTTCCTTCCTCTTATAATCAGTCTCGACCTTTGGACCACTTTCACATTTTTTAGTTCTTAGAAGTACTTCATCTCTGCAAATCTGCGTTATATTTCATTATTATATGCAATAACAATGTTTGACTTGCAGATAAAGCTGCAATACGAAGCAGTAATGGTAGCATAACACCTTTTTTGAGGGTGTAGAGGCTTCTATAATGTATGTACGTTTCCAAAGCTGTAGAAAATTTGGTAACGGTGGAACTTCTCCTTGCTTTCTAGTCTATTAATTTGTTAAGAATGAGTATTACTATCACTAACTTTATTGGTAATCCTGAACTAATTATATTAGTTATCTGCAGCTTAAGCCTGTCGTGGAGAAAATTGAAAGCAGAACACCTAGATAACCAATTATCTTAGTTATCAAGAAGGCCACAAACTCTAATGCGAGCAGCGCCTTTCCTTGGTGAGCAGTGAGCTACTTCTTTACTTATAAAGCTACTCTTTTGTTATCAACAAAAAGAGGAAGGAGAATTGTATATTGCTACTTTTTCTAGTTATATTTTCTCTCCTCCTTTAGTCAGTACTACCCGTTTCATTTAATGTAGATAGGAGCTATAGGGCAATTGATTTTTTCAGGAAACAAGCAGTACTTTTTAAACTAGATCTGAATGTGAATACTTAATGCAGATACAGTTAAATGACTTGACTGCTGTGTTTTGCATTATTTTGCACTGGAGAATGGTATGATAATTACATTTTGCCTAAAATTCTACTATTAGAAAAGAGAAAGGACATCCTTGGTGGATAACCTCGACCCTTTTTTATATACAATTGAATGCTATTGTTACTCTTGATATTCATATGGGCAATACATATTCAATTTCTATGTTTGGTTATTTGTCAACTTTGTTCTTATTTCATTCCTTAGATTGGTCCTTTTAGATCCCGGGTTTGTATCCTTTCTCGAGTGTTAGCCGTAGATAATTAGTTGATTCTTCTACCTCGACACAATTTTATCTCGTCGCATTAGACCGGGTACATTTACTTGCTAGCTATCCCGAAAAAGAAAGTTCGCTTGCCATAAAACTAGAACTTCTTACTCTTACTCTATTATATTTGCTATAACTATATTTGACATCCATCTTATTTTATCATCTCAGGTCGTATGCTATAATGTTTAGAGATTTGACATATGAAAGACTTTATTGTGATCAAGATATAAATTGGCTATTCACAAATTTGGCTATTTTACTGTCAATGGCGTTATTAATGTCAATGCAAGATACAAATCGTAGGTTGCTTTAGTGGCCATTGTTATTGCCACTAAAAATGCCACTAAAATTGAGGTCTTTTAATGGCAATAGTTAATATCTTTATCAGCACTCTTTATAATTGCCGCTAAAGCCTTTAGTGACATTGGATCCAAAACTAATTGTCGATAAAAACTTAGCAGCAATTTGTATAGTGCTAAATGATATTTATTGTCGCTAAAAAGCTTTTATTATTGAAGTGTAATGTGAAGAGAGATGACTAATGCTCCCTCCGTACAATTTTACTTGTCCCTTCTACTAAGAGTAAAGTTTTCTTATTAATTTCCATATTAAGTAGCAAATGAAGAGGTTTTATTATTTTCTTTAGGTATTACTCTTTATCATTAAGTACTAAGTGAAGTATTTGATAGTCGAACTTAGATTTGTAAAGAAAAAGATTCCATTGGGAGTGTAATAGGATTTGATGTTGCAACATCTTTCATTTATATAGGGATCTGCATTGATAAAATTAATTTAGTAAAAATAAATCTCTAATAAATAGAAGTAGTTTTTTTAAGGAGAATGTCAAATTAAAAAATAAGGAGACGAGGTAGTAATATTATTAATAAAATTCAAAACCTAGCTTTTCTTTATTCATAAGCAGTAAGTATTACACAAAGTGAAATAAGAGACGAAGCCAAATTATTTAGAAAGCTAGGTTATGCATAATTAACTAAGCATCCTTGTTGCGGACTTTGTCGAAGCCAAACGGAATGGGCTGATTAGTGACAGCTAGCCGATCGTACCCACTATCGGCTTTCGCGCCCACATCTCGACAATCATTAATATTGCATAATGGACACAGAAATTGAACGGGACAATGCCTTAACCTGTAATTATAGCCTGGCATTGTTGTTATAAATTTCTCAACTTTGAACCAGTTGCTTATTGTGTCGGGTCCAGGATTTCCACCGGTTACAACGAATCCCACTCCTCCGGATTCGAGCATCAACTTTCCAAACAATTTCGTTAACACAGGACTTGGATGAAAGTGAGAACATGATATTAATGTAATCCATTTCACGGACGACATTATTTAACGGGAGTGCCATCTCCGGGTGTACCCCAATTGTGCAGCACGACGCCAGTTGGGCATGTGGTGTTTAGAACATTGGTTAAGTATATGGCTCCCCTGCCGTATAAAGTATTTAAAATAACGTACTCTTCGTCGGTCTTAAGAGGTTCGCCATTCCGATCCAGCACTTCAGGAAGTAGTACCACAATCATTATCATCATCATCAGTAGTTGCAGTGGATTTTGGTGGAAGTTAATGTTGATGAAAAGATCACATAGGGAAACAAACACAAGACAAAGTTGAAAATAATGGACTTCATTATTTTGATTGTTGTGTTGAGTCTATTATTGGTCGTCTAATTTATAGACCTAATTTTTGCTAGTTGCATGCATTGCTTTCCTCCTTCATTTGCACGTTTTAGACATGAATGACACGTTAGATTCACAGTCATTTTTTATATTTTATTTACTAAAAATGCTTTTTTATTATATTTTCTGTACCTTCCTGATAAAAAATTGAAAGAGAAAAAGAATATGCAGAAGCTACTATGGCTATTCCTTACTTTGAAATAGTGATAGATCTAATAATTTTATGGCTATTCCCTATAAATAATGATACTCTCTCTCATTTTTCACCTCCAATAATCTCAGTAAACCCATTCACACTGGTGAAATAAATTCACCTCCACTCTATTTCTTTATGTTCTTTGCCTCGAGGAAAAGTTAGAAAAACTCTGAATATTCGTATATGTTCAATCTCAATAGTTTTTTCTGCAGAACTGAAAAAAATTATCTATTTCATGTGTAATTTTGGTGTGTGGTTATTTATGATAATAGAAAGAAAAAAAAGAAGATGAGAGAAAATGAGTAGGGGTCACATCAATAATTTTTTAGATTACTAATTTTACGTAATTAGGATAGTGAAGCCGGTGGTGATTAATTTCATCAACACATTTATATCATGTCTAGAATTGGTTTACGATGTTTGAAGGACAAAACATGAAGCAATTTCAGAATTAGAGATTTTTACATATTATATCATTTGTCTTTAAGCTCATAATTAAAACTAGTCCATATATCCTATTTAGTATATAATTTGAAATACGTAGGGAAAAGATAATAATTTTATAATTTATTTTCTGATTTTTATTTTTTAATTAATGTTTAAAAATTAATTGAGAATGATATTCATATTTATCATTGTTATAGTTTAATTAAAATGTCAAATTAAACTTTTCATTATTTATGGTATATAAAAACTTGAGAACTCACAAATTAATTTTTGCAATTTATTTAATTTTTTGAAAAATTAATAATTAGGAATTCATTGAAAAGTCATTTTGCTAACCATGGCCCGAAATTAAGAGAAATCATATTGTTCCACAATCATCAGGATATTCCAAAAGAAGCTTAGCGGAAACTTGATAAAAACATACATTCCGATAGTCGTGATCCAAAGGCTATGAACACATCTTCATCTTTATATTTAAACTCATTTCTTTGAATCCTCATTATTCTCAATATTTTATCTATTATCAGTCATATGTTACTCAAAATAATATTTATCTTATTAACTAGTACAAAAATTAAATTCGTGAGTCAAAACATATTCGTAAAGAATTTACTGAATTTAACAAAGAATTTTGGAGATTAATTTGGAGTAGTAGAAGAACAACAATAAAATGTGAGTAGAAATTATTCATTTTATGATTTTAATAAGTCCAATACACCCATGAACATTAAGAATTGAATAATGAAGGGTGTCGAAATCTTAATCAAGGATCAGAGAAATTAAGGTTGTATTTTCGAATGAAACAAGTTTGAGTACATGCTCCTTTATATAGGAATTGATACAAGGTGTCGCGGTATCACAAGAGTCCAAGTTATACTATATGTCATACTCAATGTTACACCATAAATTCTCGACATTTACGGCCTATTCGTACGTTGGTAAGCAGGTTTTAATGCCATACATGCTAGAAAAAGGCCCGGGGAAGATTGGACAAGCGCGCATCGAACCATCGCAAAAAGAGGTTTGATGCATTTCCGCGATGGCAACGTGCCACGGAGGAAGTCCTCTCCGCGATGGCCAACGTGTCACGAGGGGGTGTCCGTGCCAAGTATATAAAGCTCTCACTTCGGGTTTTTAAAGATAATTATCATAATTTCCATAGAACAAACAAGAAAACAAAGGGTACTAAGAGCTCCTTTCAAAATTCTTCCATTTACGCTATTAAACGTGTTCCAAACTCGACTAATCTTGGGTAGTGAAGTATTAAGTCATAGGAGCATTCATGCTTGGCCATGGAATTGTACGGCCGAACCGTCGTCCTACCGAGATAAGGTAAGTGGAATTGCTCCAAATTAGTGTCAATATACTCCTAGCCCCAAAGTGAGTATTTCTCCTTCCGGGACTTCCCGAGAAATAGCGAAGCCTTCTACTGCTTTTCGATAAGTCAAAGTTTGGGCTATATATATTCAAAGTAGGTTTTCTTCCCAATATTGATGAATTTACTTTAATTGTTGTGTATATGAATGCGCTTGGAAGAAATAAATGGATATTTACCGAGTTACGCGTTTAGTCCAGAAGTCGAAACCCGAGGTATGTAGCGCTGACAAGTTAGTAATTTAGTATAGTAAAATAGAATAAATTCTTGAAGAAGAAAGTTCCGTAAATCGAGTATTAAGTATGTTGTATTATTATGCCATCTAGAATAAAAGTCAGAATCAAAGACGTATAGCAAGATATTATCCTGCACTCAATTTTAACTCAAGGTCGATTCTCCGCCTTAATTCAAGAAGAGATTCGTAATAGAATATCGTAACATGGATAGTATTTTGAAATTTAATATACATGTTATATAATTAATTGTTTGTTGGAGACTTGTTTGTGATATGTGGGCACCCTTAGAGCTTCCCTTGCCGCCCCTGTGGTTAATAGCCAGGTCGACTCGCCCGCCGTAGGGTGAGGACACTCTGGGCGAGTGGCATGTCGTCCGCCCAATAGGGACGAAGACGGGATGCAAGATTCCCCTATATGTGCCGATCAAAGACATAAGATACCTTGTCGAGCGCATGCGCCTGTGGCGTAAAATTGCGATTATAGATACAGATCTCGGGGACAGAGGCTAAGGTGAGTCCTCCGGGACTCGTATACGCTTATGGTCGTGGGCCCAGAGAGCCCAAGCCGCATGCCCAGGGCTTCCAAGTGGTGCTCGTAGTTAGGGTGAGTAGAGTGAATTTATTTTTGGATGGTTTAACCCGGTAAGTGGTCTATAGATTGCGTGTTGGATTGGCACCTTCCGCTTGGCGGGCTAGTATAGTACTTGTATGTCAGATATGTATATATATGTTACTTATTAAATTGATAATAACAGACGCCGCATCGACATGTATGATTTTTATCTTCTTCTAGTACGCTTAAGCCTCTACATGCATTCTGCCATTCCGCATAGTTTTAGCTATCCTCCGTCATTTCAAGAATCATCAAGATATCGCTATCTTCAACATGTTCGCTATTGCTTTGTATACTGGGTACTGGTACCGACGCCGCTTTGGGGCGCCGCATTACTTGCCCTGTGCATTCATAAACGATATGGCCGATCAGGCAGGTGCGTGTGATTCCGCCAACACACGAGTCATTAGCTCCTATCATCCGGAGCTTCATAGCCGCAGGTTTATTCCTTTTCTTTGTTGTATAGTACTGCAGTTTGTGGCCCTATCCCGACCATCTTACGCATTCTTAGAGGCTTGGCAGATTGTATATTCCCCTGTGTTGGCCGTAATTTGGCCGTGGTGAGGCCGTGTGTATATTTTGGTTTGTTTATGATGGTTGTGTGGGGCCTTACTCGCCTATAGCTGGTGACCTTGCCGGCCACGCAGTAGCTAGTTTCGATTCAGCCTTTTAGTGAAATTAGTTTCCAAGACTGCGTCTCTTGTTTCGCCCGCATGTGCTCTTTATATTAACAAGCACTCAAGTTAGCCGTTATTGTCTTACGTTTTGCCATGTGCCCACGCAAGTGCGTATTGTATTTACGTACCATTATATACCGTTGGTTCCATGAATCGTAGCAGCCGTGTGCACTGGCAAGCAGAGCCAGCAGTTTAGCAAGCCAGTCTTGGTGAGGGCACTTGATACCCGTCATGCCTCCCAAGGCGGGGCGTGACACTCAAATACAAGTGTACACGACTTTTAACTCCTAACAACTAGATAAGACTCCTAACAGACCCTCAATATCGCCCCACTGGAGATCACACATCTTCAACAATCATTATCATATTATCTTCTACACTTCCCCTCAAGCTAGTGAGTCATGTGAGTGGGGGAACAAGCCACTCCTAGATTGATTTGAAAAACCACCAAAAACTTGCTTTATTAGGAGATTTTGTATGAATGTCGCCTAGTTGATCCTTAGACCTCACAAACCGTGCACGAAGCCGTCCCTTCCGACCACCTTTTCTTTGACAAAATGATAGTTCATTTCTACATGTTTAGTTTTGGCATGCATAACATGATTAACTGTCATGTACAAGGCACTCGTTATCACAATACGTTGTTGGCACCGCTCGGTGTGTCAATTCCAAGATCATGAAGCGTATAGATAATTCATGTCATCTCTCGCCAGAGTAGAAGCTAGTGCTCTATATTCACTTCTGTGCAGGTCTCTTCATAATTAGGACAAAATACCAACTTGTACGCATCTAAATCACCACCATTAAATTTCTTAATCTGAAACCAGGTGGAAGAATTTCCTTTCACCCATTATTTGACAACAAGACTGGGTTCTCATAAGTTCCAAAACTTCCCACTTATTATTATGTTGTTACAAACATCCCCGTCATAGAACTCAATGTTAAGAGAAGTGGATTCAGTGATTTCTACTTGCTCCGCTGCCTTTGGTTTGAAATAGACCGTCATGCCTTTGTCGTCTTTTATCGGGGACTGCACCACCTGTAACGCCAAAAAAAAAGTTTGACGGTTAAAATATTGCATAACAAAATATTTCAATCGTGTCATTTTATGTAGATATTTGAACACGTAGTTAAACATGTACAAAAATATCGTGGTTATGTTGAAAAGATAAGAAGAAATGATCATAATTTTAGGTGTTCACTGTTATATTTATTACCTATAAAAAAGAGTGGTGGCGAGAGTTCAAATATTTGTTTCATTGTTCATTTTTCTTCTCTCCCTCGAATAATTAAAGGAATAGTAAACATATATATCAAATGGTGTTTGATTCAATGTTGGTTGTCAATAGTGTTTAAAAAAATAGCGCATGAGGCGAGATATTTTACAAAGTCTTACGGATTTGCTTGGTGTGTATTTCATATATCATGAATTAGCTTTTGATTAAATAAGGATCATGGTCTAATTTCTTATTATGATATCAAAATCAATTAGTTCATCTCATTTGTTGATTTATTTATTATTGAATCCCATGTTATATTGTTCACGCTTCATGTCTACTGCCGAAATATACGAGGAGTTAGATCCCTCATTGGTTGAAGATTTAAAAATAGGTCTTCATGTATTTTTGAGGCAATCTTCATCTACAAGTTGCTTTTGAGGTTAATCAATTATGTTCTAGATTCTTTTCTTATCTAAGATAATCCACACGAATCATGTCATTGAGAGTAAATTGGTAAACTAAATTCAATTCTTAAGTAGCTAAACCGATATATGCATCACTTTTGATACATACTTAAAACATATAGATATATATATAGATATATATCATATAAACATGAAAATATTAAATATAGTGTATAATATTTGAAACGAGATGGCCGGTCATACCTGAGAAGTTAGCATCACTTATTCCATCTTCAGCTCAAGATCGGGCTCGCCTTATGCCGCCGGCTGAGTTTAGTGCTGACACCACTAGGTACCTGGCGTCTGATCTGAGAATTTAGCCACCGGCAAGACTTGATTCGGAGTTGTTGTAGCACTAGTAGTACATGAAGAGGAAATGCATGAAGAAGATGGACAATTGGAAGTTCTTCTCAATGCCCTACTATTCATAAGAAATACCGATTGTTGAGAGACTGATTTATGAAAGTCCGGTGAGGCCTTTAAATTTCACAAAACATTAACCCTCTTCATTTTCTTTGATTGTAATTTTTGTGTATTTGAGCTCTAAAATGTAGCTTCAATTTATAAATAAGATGAACCCTAAATATATTACCTACTCTTGCGTTTGAAACATACGTTTTTCATGAAAATCCATAAAGTAAAAATAAAAATAAAAAAGATTTGCAATTAGTATTAGAACAGACACTAAAAACCCATTTGATGGATGTTCGTTAACAATATTTTCTTACATTATTTCTCCAAATATGACTTTATATATATGTCTCTTTTAGTAGGTGGAATAATAATTTAAAGGTTAATTTGGTGCCACCCGGCCGGCTCTCCTTTAGAATAATTTCTATCCATTTTTTCCTATATATAAACTAGCTTTTTAAAATAAAATATATATAATGCTAATGTTTGATAAATGTGTACCCAAATTATTACCTACTCCTCATGTTGGAAATATATGTTTTCATGAAAACTATAAAAGAACCTATGTGATGTATGCAATTACTTGAAGGGATAAAGGAAATTTTTTAATACGCCTTTTAAATTAGAACTATATATCATATTCTAAACTAAATGTATTTTATTTAAAATATTTATGTATAAAATTATAATTAAATAAAGAATACGAATAACGTGAGGTATTTAAAATGAAAGAAAGCTTTTATTAATAGTTGAATTTTTTATTAAGTTATTTATATTATTTATATTCATTTTTTATTTATGAGTTTCATGATATATCTTATCAAGTAATCTGAGTGACTTGGCTAAAAAGTCAGCATTTAATACTTAATAAAACTAGTGATGCAAGTTAAAGTTGCATCAAGACTATTTATAAGAAGTCAAACTTAAGGTCTTCAAGCTCTACAAGAACTATTCACGAAGAAAGCTACGCTAGAGCATACTGTGATGCCAATTGGTTGCTTCGGAAGAGGAAGAGAGCCTAGCTGGTAAGTTACAAGCCTAGTCACAAGCTACAAGAGAGTCCACTTTTGGATTATGTTTGCAATTTATTTGAGGGACAATTTTGACTCTTTGTATAATAAATTAGTTTAAACTATAAATAGATGAGAATAGCTCATTCTAGACTTAGATTATTTTAGATATTGAATGTTTATTTTTGTGAGAGTTGAACTTTTGTGAGAGTTGAGATTGGGGCCTTTATTGCTGCCCAATGTTGAAGTTAATAGGTTGTCAACTCATGCAAAATAATCCCTACCATCAAAGTCTTAAAAGACTTACATCCCAGCCCCAAAGTCTTCTTTTTAAAAAGTATCGAAACAGATATGTGGATTGCTATAAGGAGTTTTGTACTCCCTCCGATCCATTTTAATCGGGAGCAAAGATACTAAAAATAATGTTTCAAAATACTTATTGGGCTTCAAAATTTCAAGCATAATCAAACACGCCCAATTCTATCCAGTACTCATTCTTAAAATGTGAAAAGATTATTATTAGATATTTCTAAAAAAATTAATAAATATATTAGTTAAGTTACCATCCCTATTAATTTTTCAATGGTTGCACAAATTTTTTCCAGCAACTAAAATGGAACAAATAAGGAGTATTAACAAGATTGTTAAGCGATCTCCGGCAAATTTTAGGACACCGAAAGGCGGAAGGCATGTGATATACATTAGAAAGTTTATATAACTAGCATAATTATGAAAGTATTTACGTATAATAGCCAATTTTAAAAAATTACACAATAGGCTTCTTATTAATTTACTATGCCATCATTTAAACCTTTTCACTGTATTTGATTTATTTTTACCCTCCTCATTTCGGGACCCACAACCGGGTCCAACCCTTTTCCATCTTCCGTTAATTTTTTTATTTTTTGAAAATCCTATCAACGTATTTTATAGGTTATGTATACTATGTATTGACATTAGCTTTCACCAGATGTATATGATTTTTTAGGGCTTCTATTTGTATTTAGTTGTATTTATGCACACAACACATGGATTACAACATGATCATGCTATTATGTATATACACACATACACACACACAAACACACACACACACACATATATATATATATTATGTGTATTCATCAATGGACACAATTTCTTTCTTAACAGAGATACATATTAGTACTTGATACCACCAAATACACAATCCTTTGTCTTTTTTTAAAAATTTATTTGTTAAAATATATGTATTTGGTTATATTTATGATATAAATTATTCATTTTATAATCCAAAAATGAAAGTATATGATTATGGAAATAAATTATTTTTGCAGATTTGCTTTATAAAGTCTTAATATAAAATAAGAATTTCATCCATTTTTAGAGTCAATTTAATTAAGGAATGTAATAATCATCAATTGCATGAATAATGGTTACTGATTGTTTAGGTGAAACATAATCCCTAAAATTACTCATCTAATTAAATTTTTATATTTATATTTGATACATTTACCTAAGATAAATACAACACATGACACATAAAATATAACTATTTTATATAAATAAATAAAATATATCTACTTCAACTTATTTTTGCTCAAAATATTGTCATTTCTCAAATTTTCAATACATTAGGCTGAGTTGTGTTGGTTTGGGCTTCCTCGACAGAAGACAAGAGTAAAGACTCTGTGACTCTTCAGAAAGACTGGAGTAGGGTCCACGAAAAGTTCTTCGAGTTTGTTCGAACGTTAAGCCCAAGCCCGGAAGGTTTTTCCTTTTTAGCCCAAGTTGACTTCCAATCCTATAAAGAATTGAGACTTATTTAAATATATCTACTGTTATATCAAATTTATATCTATCAAGTTTGTTTTGTAAAAATCTAAATAATTTAGTATAAACTCAATATATATGAAAATAAATTAAACGTACATAAATATAATTATCCCCGTCAAAAATCACAGAAGAGAATAGAAATAAATTGGACGCCTTTTTCAATACGGCGATAAGAAAAGAAAGGGTTGATGGGTCCAGAGAATTGGAGTTTTGCGCCGTCCAAAGGGTCAAATGGGGGACCAATTAGGTTCATAACATCACAAAGTCACAGGTGAAAGTTGACATTAGTCTTTCATGCAATCATGAAATTATTAAACTATTATTTAAAGAAAGAAAAAACAAAAAACTTGAACTTCAATAGAGTTAAGTTCAAAAATCACCTATTATACTCCTTCTTAGTTTGTTGTTTAGGTGTATTTGAAGCAATTATGCGTGACTTAATTATTCTAATGGACATAGAAATGGCATCACTTATTGTTCAAAATATTTATTTATTTGAATATTAATATAGTATAAATTATATCTGTGTCCGCCACACTGACACACTGATGATAGTACGTAGTAGCTTCTATCTATATATATATATATATATAGCCCACAAACTTTTATTAGCATGCCAGAATCAATATATCAATTAATTGGGTGAGTGGAGATGTGTTTGTCTGTCTTGTCTCCGTGTCTTGCACTAACCTTTAGCAGCTATGCATGTGGATATGGATGGTAGATAATGTTAGGCAAATACCCACTTCACCAATCCTTTGATTTCCTCTTCTTCCTTTTTCTTCTGTCACACCAGTATCCTTTTCTTAATCCTTTTCCTTTAAATAATTATTCGATTCAAGTTTTATTAATCTGACAAATTTAAATTAATATTGTGTGGTACAATTTATTAAAAATAATATATATATGTATATTCAAAATTCGAAACTAATGAACTACGGTAGTCGTGTAGACAGACATATGAACTAATTTAAGCACCATTTTATTTTGCCATTTAGGTTTGGGTACACATGCGCACTCATCTCGCTTTAGTTTCCATTCGGACACGTAAACGTAATGCTACTCTGCTAATAACACTAATGCTCTCGTGGTGGGGCCATACCAAGAAAATTGATAAAACGTATTAATTCTTTTATATTCTGAATTCAAATTAAATAAAAAGTTTGATTTAATTTGGGTTTGTGTTGAAAAATATATTTTAATGATAATTGGTTTTATTTTATTTTGACAAAATAAGCCGCCGAAATTAATCCGACATTATATTATATAATTTTTATAAATATTTTCATGTAATTTTTTTAATATTTAATTATATAATTAATCTCATAAACATATTTAATTTAATATATTTTATACTTTTAGAGTATGATCATTTTCACTATTACTTATTAATTAGCAATATTTATTTTATGGAAACCATTTCAAAATTGGTTTTTTAAAAATTTTAATATATTATCATACTCATTTCGTACTTTGTGTTATTTTTTTAATTAAGAAATACCTTAAATCAATAATTGTACATTACTAGGATTAAAGAAATATTTCAAGTATAAGTTATATGTTTTATACGAAGATTTTAATGTAAAAAATTCTGAAAGTCCGAAAAAATTGAGATGAATTTCTTTAATTGATTTAATTCTGATTTATAAATTTTAAAATATGATCACTCAATTTAGTTTATATATATAAAAATTAAGCCATGTACACCCACGGTCGTGGATGTAGACTGTGAGCAGCAGAGCCCATGTGCAATTATAGTTACCAGTTCAGTTAAATTCGTAATTTTTGATAAAAATATAAATATATATAATATATATATATATTTACTTATGCTCCCGGGGTGGGTGGTGAAAAATTATAAATTTTAAATTTATAATTTTAAATACATAGCGGATTCAAAGTTAAAAAGTTTCAACCCATAGGACATTGTTAGATCATAATTTTGTCTGTTTTAACTTGGTCAAATTCAAGAGATTTTCCACACATTAACTGGACATAGATCGAAAAGAATTTAAATCATCTATTTGAAAGATATGTGGCTGATCTAGTTATACCCCTGTTACATTGGAAGCCTTCAGTATGTGAAATTTTTTAGCTCTACGACTACGATGATGATATTAATTCTAGGCGTTGGTTGTTTATAATAGTAACTTGACTATGGAAAATAAAATAACAAAATTTATTTTATTTTGTAATAGAATTCAAGCAATAACCACTTGACTAATCCTTTAATTTCCTCTTTTTCTTTCCTTTCCAATTAAGTCTCTTGGACAGGGTTATATCTTTTTTTTTTAGATATAATTTTTCTTATTAATCTGATTAATTCAAATTTATTTTCTTTTTATTAAAAGGAAAAATATGCACCTATCACAAAAAAAAAATCAAAACTCAAATTCAGTAATTAAAGTTTGAAAAATCTCATCCATTCTGACGCATGGTAATTAATATGAACGACGTGGTAGATACGAACTAATTAAAGCTCCGTTCGTACCTTGTCATTCATTTGGGTTAGGTACTTATGCATTAATCTCACTTATTAGTTTCATTTGGACACGTAATTAGTAACACTGGTGCTCTCGTGGCATACATTATAGGTGGTCCATTATATTGCTCGGGTCAAATTCAATCAATGATTTTCCACATAATTAACATGTCGGAAAAAAAATATCTGTTGAGACCTAAGTTTTTAGTTTTAACATATTAAATTTTATATAAATAATATTAATTTATAATTTTTAAGTTCTTAAGGCTTAAAAGAGATTCCATAACTTTGATTCCTAAATCAGTTTTTTTTGTATTTTGGAATTTTTTAAAAAAATAATATTTGATCTATATATTATCTTATGTAAAAATGTACAAGTGGAATAATTTATATATAAATAACTAAACTATAAATAACTAATTCCTATCTAAAATAATCTATAAATTTTCTATCAACTAATTCATATATTACTAATATTTCTATAATTTTAATCAGCTACCGAACGATCCCTTATTGTAATATATACCACACGTCAATAAAATTACTTCTTCTTTTTCTATTTTTGTAAGAAAAATCACATAACTGTGGAAAATAATGTAATAAACTCATTTGTTATCTAACAATATATTCTTAGTTGGAAAGTGTAATTTTAATAACAATTTAATGACGTGACGCGTAATGTTTTAAGTCAAAAGATAAACCCAACCATTTAACTGAAAAGGCACCAATCCTGTCATGCTAATCATTTATTAACATTAATTAAATTATATTTACCTAATATCCAAGTCTCAAACATAAAACAAACTGAATGCTGTTTAGACAAGGTACCAACACCCAATAAAACAGTATTGCTAATAGAATAGTACTAGTTTTCCACTATTTAAAGATTTAACAGATCTTATCTTAGTTTCAAACTCCCTCCATTACTTTTCTACGATAAATATATTAAAAATAATTTTTTAATAATTTATAATTTTAAAATTTTTAAAAGTAATTAATTATTTTTTCGTTTTCGCATTTATATATCACTTTAGAATGTAAAAAATGATATTGTATATTTTTAAAAAGTATCTCACTAATAGAATTATATTAGTGAAACCGCGTATTTCATTATTTTTTTCTTAAATATTATGTAAATCATCCTAACCAAATAAAAAGTGAATTATGAAAATATTAATCTAGCATATTTTTAAAGAATTAATATGATAATATTATTATATTATTTTTTAAATAATCAAGTCATTTTATTTGATTACATTGAAGAAATTATAATTATTTTGAAAAAATATAACATTATAATTAAATATTAAAAATTTAATTTTTGAAAATTTTAATTTATAGTGTTTTTTTTTATTTTTTTAGTAATTAATTTACAGTTTAACCAAATATAAAAGTTTACATAAAAGGTCATTATGACAATTGACAGGTAGTGACAGCATTATAGAAATATATTTAGGTATGGAAAGTTTAATTTTTATATTGTAAAATTATTTCAGATATTAAAAAATAGTAGCCTCCTGGCTCCTCCTATAAAAAGACAGCACCTTTAGCTGTCTCTTTTTATTTTTTTCAGTTCTCAGATCTATCTTTTTCCTGTCACAAAAACAAATGGAGAAAAGGGTTTCTTTCCTCAGCTTATTGTTACTAATATTTGTGGGATTTTCCCTTCTAATCTCCACCATCGCAGTTCCTTCTTCAAGTAAGTCATAAAAGCCCCTATTTTGAATCTTTTTTAATTTCTTTTCATATTTTACTAATTTTAATTAATTGTATGTGTCTTGTGGTGATAATTTCACAGGAAGCCTTAAGACCATTACACAAAATCTACCGTTCCAAGATTCTCATAACAAGGTTCTATTTCTTCTCTCTTCAATCTTTCTTTCTTTTCCTCCTCTTAAACATAGGGTGAAATAGAAAAACATGGGTTCGAATTGAAGAGAAAAAAAACTGAAATTGTGTTTGTAACGTCAATTTCACTTGAAATAGTTAGATTATGTTTTTCAACTTTAATTTCTTTCTTATAAAACGAAGTTAAAATAGTGGACAAAGTTGCAAAACTAGCACTCCCTTCCCTGAATTTATGTAACATAATTTGANGTAACATAATTTGATACAAATTTTAAGTAAAAAAAAGAAGGAATTTTTAAATTTTTGATCTTCACAACTGGAGATCAAGATACGAGTTCAGCCGGCGGGACTAAAGTTAGAATACTGTATATGAATAATTAATTTAAAATCCTGAATTCATGGGAGTATTGAGTTGCAAATTAATAATGTATGTAGCGAATAATTCTTAAATGTCATGGTGAAATTGTTGAAGGTACAGATGGAGAAGAAGAGGGAGTTGTTGGTAGAGAGAGATGACTATGCAGGAACAGGTGCCAATAACCATCATGATCCAAAGCCTCCTGGCACCGAATGGTGAACTTTAAATTATATTGCAAAATAATTATCTTATGTATGTACAGAAAATATGAAATAAAGGTGTGTGCAGTAGTACTCTGCCTCTGCTGAAGTAGATGTAACTATGTTGGTTGTTTCTCCCTACTAATGTATGTGTGGACTGAACAAAACAAAAATAGTCATAGACATTTATGTATTTATCAATCGAATCTTCTAAATGTGAAATTTAGATTTAAGAGTTGTGGTTGAATCAATATATGACATGCTCTGTTCCGGATCGGAAACTTTTGCTCTTCTCTTTTACTTTAACACTTAATCTGTTTCTTCGAGTTTGGCTTCCCCGCCTTTCAATTAGAGATAGCAATTGAAATAGCACGGGGCGGGGCGGAGCCTTAATGGGACGAGGCGGGACAGTGACTGCGTTACTTGTCACAGTCGCGGTTGATAACAAATCAAGAAAGAAGTTGAAGATGAGGTTAAAAGGATAAAGAGTACTTAATCTTAATAATAAAAATAAAGAATATGTAAATGGGGCTAAACAAGATAGTGCGTGGCAAGGCTATGGGATAGATATGACGGGGATCTAAATAG
>JACEIK010003381.1:102324-117102 GCA_018107945.1 Datura stramonium | reverse complement strand
CTAAATAATGACACTCTACTTGTCATGAATACCTCAAAAAAAAAATTATTTTGATTCTTATAATTTGTTTGGCCAAACTTTTTGGAGGTCAAAATTGCTTATTTTTTTAAAAAAAATATTTATTTTTAAAAAAAAAGAGGTGTTTGGTCAAGCTTTTGAGAGAAAATAAGTGTTTTTAGAGAGTAGCAGAAATTATTTTCAGAAGCTAAAAAAAGTAGCTTCTCTAGCACTTATTTGAAAAGTACTTTTGTGAAAAATACACTTAGAAGCACTTTTCAAAAGCTTAGCCAAACACTAATTGTTGCTCAAAAGTATTTTTTAAATTTATTGGCCAAACACAAACCGCTTCTCACCAAAAATACTTTTTTGATAAGTATTTTTGAAAAAAATACATCTCAAAATAAGTAAATTTGAGAAGTTTGGCCAAACAGGTATTAGAATGATTCTTTTGACCATGCTTAATATTCAAATCATTAATTTTTTAAAAATAAAATTTAATTATGATAAAAGAAAATAGATTTTTTAATCATTCAAATTATAACTAAGATAAATAAATTAAAACGGAAAGAGTATTAGCTAAATTGTTAATTTCGTGGGTGGAGTTAAAACAAACATGAAATTTTGAAAGATTAACAGCTCAGTGATTGACTATCTGAACTTTCTCTTTATTAGTGGAAATCAATTTCCCACCTCGTAAATCACTCCTCCATTTTTTCTTTAAAAAAAGGACTGAAATTCTAACATTTACGTGAAAGCATGGTACAGCCATTCAGNCTCCTCCATTTTTTCTTTAAAAAAAGGACTGAAATTCTAACATTTACGTGAAAGCATGGTACAGCCATTAAGTCATACATAAATGAAAAGAAAAAGCAAAGAAGAAAGAATTTTTTTTTCCCCTTGAAGAAACACAAATTGAATTTATTGGATTACCTACATAACAAGTGGTGTCACGAGTTATACGACGAAAATTAATTATGGCACCAAAAATAATTGAACGAAGAGGTCTGAATTAAAGGACTTTTTCCCATTTGGCAGACTTGGATGTGTTGGTCAGCGGAACAATAAACACTCAACACACACAAATAATATAACACACAAGATTTATGTGATTCGGTCTTACGACTTAGTCCACAACTGTAATTGATAGAAATTTTATTGCTCTCTCTTGTGATATTTAGATTACAAGTACAAGCTATCTATTTATAGAAATAGATTATGATTAGAGTTTCTAATTAATGGGCCTAATTAAAAATTTCGATCGATCCGACTTAATTAAGCCTCCACAAACCCAACAGGATGGTCCTCAACTCTCGACACCTTTACATCCACGTACACAAATAGACAATGCATGAGGTTGGTGATAAAATAAGAATACATTTATAAACAAATAAAAAAAGATGATACTGAGAGAAAAGAAAGAAAGAATATAGGAAAGATGAATATAACAAGGAGAAAAAAAAAGTACTCTGTGAAAATTTAAAAATCAAAATTATTCAGAAATATATTTAACGGGTTAATTAGCCTATCCTTAAATCTCAGAGATCAATTTTGACTCTTTCTTTTGCTGTTATTTTAGCCACAAATGTATGTGCCATCTAAAATATTTACAGTGTCATGTATTTTCAGTTGTACCAGTAATAAGTTAGATCGTGTTTGTCTTTCTAAGGATTGAATTTCCTTGGCGTACTTCATATTTAAGAAAAAAATCTTCCTTTTCTTCTTATTAAGGAAACAGAGGGAAGGCAAAGTCTGTAGGAGGACAACTATCAATATTAGCTGAATGATGATGAGGATGATATAGTTTGAGAGCTGGATCGAGTTTTAAAGCAAGGTTATGAGCGAATAGAATATAATGTGCTCTATCCCGCGAAGGAGAGGAATCCATTATGCAAGGGACTTAGGTAAAAATTAAATTTTTTCAGCCGGTTTACTATAGCAATAGTGCAATCAATGCAAGCCAATGAAGATCTTTATGAAAATAACTGACTAAACCGTGTCACAAAGGGGTCATTCTCCGAACAGGGCGGGGACAAGTGGTGCATTTGACCCCACCCGCACCCCTTTTTTGTTTTCCTGTTCAAGTTAGGGGAAGTTCAACCCCAAATATGTTTATTTCTTAATAGCCTCACATGTATAATGTTTCAATTGGTGTATGGCCACAAAAGAAATCCTACTCAATTCGTGGAGCATATAGGGATGGTTAGACAAACTTTTAATTCTTTTTTCACCATAGTTAGATCAATTAACATTTTAAAAAATGTTAATAACATAGGAGAAACGAGAGTGAAGAAAAAAAGGGACAATGAGAGTGGAATTAACATTTATTTGTGAGAAACTTGTTAAAAGAGGACATTGCCATCACCAGATATTGCCCTCCCAGACCCCTGCATGGTTTCTTCTCCTCCTCTCCCTTTTTTTTTTTCGCAATTTTATGCGGACAGTTAAGCATTTCTACATTAACTACGATAGGTAAAAATTTATACAACATTCAGAAAATCAAACTTGATTTGGAAGGAGATCTCATTATCTGTTATCTTCTAAAAAAAGAGGAGTCTAACTCTAAACTCTGAACATTTTGAATTTCAAACCCTTATATTTTCAATTGCGCACTTGCCCCAATTGAAAAGGATAAAGTCAAATCGCCGCCTATCTCATGCCATGCTTCTTCTTTCTCCGAATCTATTCCTAGTGTCAGCTCAAAAATAATCAATTGGGCCTCGTCTTCTGAAATAGTGTAATGGATAAACATATAGATTTACGCTGGACCTTTTAGACCAGATACATGTGACAGATTCGTCGATCATGAACAATAATTTTTTGCATGGACTACTCTTATTTTAAAGTAGTTTTTATTTTATCTCTTAAATTTGTGGTGCCACTGAACAGAGCCCAAAAGGCTCAAGATACAGATACAGGAGCCAAGTATGCTCCAGATACAGTTACAGCTTGCCTACGGGGCTACAATGTTACGAATAGGGATATGTAGATTAAGATGTTTGAACCAGGACTTATGGGGGCTCAGGTAGGTTATTATTTGTTATTCGTACTTGTTAGGCTTATCGGGGCCAAGTTGGATTCTTGTTTGATTATTTCCTGTTTAGTTTCCTACATAACTAAATAAGATGTTTCAGGTTATTCTCTTATTCCTATAACTGTTTACGTTCAGTTCTTACTATCAGTTCAGCTCCAGCTTATTGTTATTTTCTTATATACATACTCGGTGCATTGTTGTACTGACACCCGAGTCTGGGGGCGCTGCACTCTTGCCTGCAGGTTCTAGCAGATAAGTTTCGAAACCTCCCTAGTAGCAGTTTAGACTCAGCAGAGTGGTCATCCTTTCTTTCGGAGTTGCCATACATTAGAGGTTTGCCTGTCTTTTGTTGTACAGTTCTTTTTAGGTGAGTCAGGGCCCTGTCCTAACAAAGTATTTATTTTTTAGAGGCTTATAGATAATAGGATTGTATAGAAGTACGTTGTTGGCTTTGTTATTTTGTCTAGGCAGTTTGGTGGCCTTAATGGCCCTTGTATATATGTTTACTTTCAGCTTTACCTAATTTAGACAACATGGTGGTCTTGTCGGCCTGCATAGGAAGTTATTATTATTGTGAACTATTGAGTTAGCTGGATGCCTGTGCAGGTCTTTATATTGAGGCCTTGTCGGTCAAGGGCATCTTTAAGCCAAGATATACTTGATTGTTTTCTTGATTATGTATGCACTAAAGATGTGTATGTCCAGCTAAGTTAGCTTAAGGTCCAATGTGGCATTAGGTGCCAATTATGCCTTCCAAAAAAAGACAGAAATATATATGATACACTGCTATATAACATATAATAAAAATTTATACATATGATCCTATAGAAAAAAGGATCAATAGCTCTCTCCACTCGTCTTCTTCTCTATCTCTTTCTATGTTGTTATTCTTGATTGGATTTAGGGCTCATATTGCCTAGATCACGACAATCTTCTTCTCCGCATAAAGAAGATTGAATCTTAGTCAAGTTTCTACAAATTATTATTGATTGATTAAATTTAAAAAAAAATATATTTCTAAAAAAGATAATTTTTTTTAAAATGAGAAAAAATGACTTTTTAGTGAAAGTAGAAAAAATAAGTTTCACAAATGACATTTTATATTGATGGTGTCTTTCTCACTCTTTAGCGCACCTCATCGTCATCCCTGATGCATACAAATGACATTTTATATCATCCGGAGGTAAAATAGAAAACACAAAGAATCACAAGGCATAAAACAAAAATTTAAAACATTCAAAAGACTATTCCTTCACGTGATTTTTTTTTTTACCGCAACAAATTATCTTTGACTCAGCATATATATCAACCAAATCAAAGTAGGTTATAGCCAAAAATGGCTTATATATTTCTCGAAATAGGCTGACAATTCCATACCTACTATTTATGACAAAGGTTTATTAATCATAATTACTTTCTTTATTTCAATTTATACGATAAATTTATTAGTCATAGTTATTATTATTTTTTTTATCGAGTCCTACTAATTTTACAAAAAAGTCAACAAAAATATACTGGTCATGGGTGAAAGAAGTTGCTTTCTATGTTCTGACCAAACATTAGAGACACATACATACTTTTCTGGTTGTCCATGGATGAAAGAAGTGAACCAAAAACTGAAATTATGGACAGATATTATTATACACCTGAGAAATGTGTAAGTGTTGCAATGGATATAAAAATGAAAATGGAAGCAATTATATAAGGAAGTGAAAACAGCAGTATATGGTGATTCTGTATCACTCTTGAAAGGCAAGACATTGAAAGTTGTTTAAAGATATTATTCCACAGATAGATACAGTAATTGCACAAATTAGGAAAGAAATTGTAGATAGAATAGACTTTGGTATGCGTTTGGACATGTAATATCATCTTGTGATTTGAAATCATGCGATGAAATTAGTGTTTGGGCATGCGATTTCATCTCATGATTTCAAATCATGAGATAAAATCCCAAATTCTCAAATCTTGATTTGAAATTCCAAATCATGAGATGAACTTTTTCAAATATAAAATTTGACCCATAAGCTTATATTTTGTTAAATAAAACACTATCTTATATATATCATCATATTTACCAACTATTTATTTCAAATGTAATTTTTTTTTTTTATTGATATTATTACTCTTACCAACTTTTGTCAACCATTTATATCAGATATATTAAAGAGTAGTATTCTACAACTCATGTTCAATTTTACTTTTTATTAAACTAAAGTTCGATAAGTAAATGTTGTACTTTGTCTGTGATAGTGTATTATACTTTGTTATGAATTTTTATTTATTTAGTAAGATTGTATAAGAATTGAATTTTTTTTGATAGTTTCATAACTTTTGGAGTTTTTATGCTCATGAGGAAAAAAAATATAACTTAAAAATTTTAAATTACATGTCCAAATAAAATTTTAACTTTATCTCATATAATTTTATATCATGATTTCATCTCGCATAACTAAACGAAAATGTAAAAAAAGCTAAAAATGTAGTTCATGGATTAACCATCTACTTATGTAACTAGTTTTTTCTGGAGACCTAGTTTTTCTTCTTTGCACCTTCCTAGAAGGTGGTAGAGAAACTAGGTGCTCTGTTGGGTGTATTGTTTAGTTGGATAATGGTAACTCACAATAATTACCAAAATAATTATAATATTAATAACTAAAATGTCTCTTTTATTTAAAAAAATTTATTTATTTTAAAAATAATTTTAAAATTTGTAAAGTCTTTACATATTTTTAAAATTTGTGTATAAATAAATTATATCACATAAATTAAAATGAAAAAAAATCTAATAAAAGTATTAAATGTTTAAGCAAAAGACACATGATGTAATTTATATAATTTGGTATATCCTTCCTATCAATTTACATGGATTTATTTTCTTTTAATTAGTATACATAAGAATGATCCCTCTTAAATTTAAAAATAATTTAATTTAGATTTCCTATGTTCCTCTTAACGAAGGAGCTAAGTTTATAGCTACAAAAATATGCCGCAAGATCAGAAAAATTTTCTTCTTTCTTAAATATCGTCAAATAATCCATTAAAATGGATGGAGTATCTACAATTGCGTCGCCTTTCAGGTTCTATAGACTTAGTTTCCGTTTGATCATAAGATTTGAAGTTAAAATTTAAAATTTAAAAATTTGAGTAGTTAAAGTTGTAATTTTTAAAATTTGAAGATGTATTTGGATATATATTTTATTTAAAAAAAATTAAAGTTTTATGAATGTAAATCTAAAATATCTAGGAAATTTAAAAATCTAATCAAATTTCGACTAAATATTTAATGATATATTTTAAAATTTATAATTAAACACTAAAGTCAAGAAATGTTACATATTGGTTTTCCTTTTCTTCTGCATCTTTTAGTTGACAATTCAAAAGCACTGCGGATTATTTTCTAAGCTCATCTAGATTCTGGATCTTTACATGGTTTTCTATCAGTGATAAAACCATTCAAATGAAGTTTTTCTTACGGAATACCAAACTTTAGAAATTCAAAGCACGGTAAAATTCAACTTTTCTGACTTTTCTACCCACGATAGCATACTTTAATTAAAATTAGGCTTTCAATTTTTCAAACATCTGAAAAAGCAAAATTCAAGACGATCACAGCTACCGTAATAGTATATACAAATTTCAACATCGACCTCTATATAAATAAACAATTGCCCCCCCCTAATTATAACATTAATCATACTAGTGATCAAAATGAAGACATATGGGATTTTGTTGCTTTCTTGCCTCCTCTGTTTTACCTCACTCCAATTCATAAAGGCAGAACCAGTTGTTGACACTAATAAACAACAAGTCCGTCCGGGATATACCTACTACATATTGCCTGCCACCACCAGGGGCAACGGCGGTGGCCTAACGCTAGCGAAAGGCGAAAACGGGAGCTGTCCGCTCGATGTTTACCAAGCACAGAATTCGCAAAGCGTAGGCCTTCCGTTGAAATTCTTGATGGTGAATTCGAGCGCGGGGCTAGTAATCGACGAAAATGAGGACGTAAATATAAAATTCGCGGCACCAAGGTACGTGTCGATTTGCGACAAATCAACCGTCTGGAAAATTGAAGATGGATTCGTGACCACTGGTGGAATTAAGGGCGGATCGGAAAATGGGACGTCCACAGGTTTATTTACGATTCAGAAATATGAAGATGCGTATGCTTTACAATATTGTCCTAGAGCAACAGGTTGTTCTTTTATTTGTCCAAGATTGTTGTGCGGGTATATTGGTATTTTACCAGCATCGAATGGATCGAGGCGTTTGGCTGTGAACCGGCCGGTTTTCAAGATTGTATTTAAGAAGGCCTAAGATATTTATTCATAGTCAGAATAAATAGTGATGTTATAATTTATGGGCCATATATATGCAGGGAGGGGCTTCATATTGATTTGTCAGTTTAATCTGCAGGAATAAATGGTTAGATATATTTTTCTTGTAATTCACCTTTGTGTTATCTTATTCTCTTTCTTTTTTTTTGGTCTTGAATAGGTTGTAAAATTCATGTAGTACAATTTAACCGGTCATATTAAATTATTATTTTATTTTTCTGCAAGTTACCATGTATATCCCCTGAGAGGAAATGTTATGAATAATTTTATGTAGCCCATACTAATTTTATTACAGAGGTCCCAACTAGAATCCGTTTACCATTTCTACAACTTCATCCTGTAACATAAATGTTATGCATCCATCATCCAGCGTCTCTATGTGAATTTATTCTCATTTCTTTTTCTTTTCTGTTACTGATAAATAATATAGAGCTGTCAAGACTCAGGAGATTTGAATTTCTATAATTATTAAATTTCAATCTGAAAATTCTCTCTAAAATTGTTCAAATCTTCACGAATTGATTGAATAAATCTTTCATCACTGCTCTGAAACATCTGAATAAACAAAAAAATTAATGAATTATCTTCTTACGGATCGTTTGGCAGGGAAATAAATTATTTGGGGTTGGGATAATTGGGGATTGTTATTTCACTACCCTCAATAAGAAATAAGAAATAAATAATTCTGAAATTAATTTTTAAATGAGTTTATCTCATGTTTAATTGAGATAAAATCTAGAAATAAGTTATCCCGGAATTATAATGTTACTTTTATCTCACCCTCAACGTGGAATAAGTTATCCAAGATTTTATTTCAATCAAACGTGGGATAACCCCATATAAAAATTAATCCCGAGACTATTGTGGAATAATAATCACAGATCATTCCAACTCCACCAAAAAAAAAAAAAGCTTATTGAAGACTGAAAGCTGGAATGAAATGGTTTAAGGAAGGAGATGCCAACACAATTTTTTTTCACTCCATAGTCAATGTTAAAAGAAAAAAGCTGACTCTCAAGAAGATGATAAAGGATGACAATTCATGGGTGGAAGGAAATGAGGCCATAGCTAAAGAGGCTGTTAACTTTTTTGAAAATCAATTTGCAGATCCAACATGTCAAAGAGATTTCAATATCCTTAATTGTATTTCTAAAGTGATCTCGCAGGAGGATAACGACATGTTAGAAGTTCCTTCCACTCTTAAAGAAATTAAAGATGTTGTCTTTGCCTTGAGCCCAGATAGTGCTCCAGAACCTGATGGAGTTTCAAAAAATTATATCAACATTGTTGGGATATCATCTCAAGTGATCTTTTTAACATGGTCTATGATATTTTTGCAGGTACTCAACTGCCAAGATCCCTCACACATACATGTCTAAATCTTCTTCCAAAGGTGGACAATCTTCAAAGATTCAATGAGTTGAGACCTATAAGTTTGAGTAACTTTAGTTGCAAAATTATCTCTAAAATGTTAAATACCAAGCTATCCAAGGTAATTCATAAAATTGTCTCATCAAACCAAACTGGTTTTCTTAAATGCAGATCCATCTCTGACAATATTATGTTAACTCAAGAAATGATCCACAATATAGATAAAGACAATGTCAATGGTAATGTAGTCTTAAAACTTGATATGACTAAAGCTTTTGATAGAGTAGACTGGAAATATCTTTGTCAGGTTTTCAAAAGATTTGATTTTTCTGATTATTGGAATGACATGATTTGGAGACTTCTCTCAAATAATTGGTACTCCATTAACATAAATGGAGAAATACATGGCTTTTTCAAATCCACCAGAGGTATTAAGTAAGGTGATCTTATCTCTCTCTCACTTTTTATTATTGGTTCTGAAGTACTTTCTATTTTAATAGAGCAATTAAGAAATGAGCGGTTTATACCTTACACTGTGGATAGAGGTTGTCCTATCATTACTCACCTTAGTTAAGAATTAGAGTTTATAGTCCTTTTCGGTTACAAGAGTTATAATCTGTTGTTTGAAGAGGCTCTTGAAGTTAGTGAAGTTGGAGAAAATCCTGTGGAGTACAGGTCATGGTTTTTCACCTTTTGAGCCGGATGTTTTCCACGCTAAAATCATTTTCTTCTTTACTTACTGCATTTACTCACTTGAAACACGTTTGAAAACCTGTCTCATTCATAGACAAACAATTAAGTTTAAGACAAATATCTAGATCGTGTAGTTCAACAATGCAACAATGCAAGAATTAAAGAGGCAAATGATGAAATTAACCTCTGCTACAAAGTATTCTAGGACCGCAACGAGGTAATCCAGAGCTCCGGGGCACCAACACGCTCTACATACTTGCCGACTTCAAGAAAACGGGCAATACAACTAATCAGATGTGGGGTTTGAGTCTGCCCAAAATACGATCATTGCTCCTATTGGAGCGTAGGCATCTTTGCATTTTTGCAGTTCCAGAGCCTAGATTTAGGTATGGGGGCAAGGAGAATGGGCTCAGGGGACGTATATGAGAAGCAAAATGTGGGGTTTGAGTCTGCCCAATTTTAGTTTTCTTTTGATTGATAATTTTAAATTATTTCAAGTAAGAAAAATGTGGGGTTAAGTGTTATGTAGAGATGTGCATGACATGATATTTAAAACTTCGGTTTGATAATTTTGATTTTAAAAAATATTATATCATTATCATATTAAATTAATTCGGTATGGTTTAATATTTTAAAGTTTGTTTTGATATTTCGTGGTACGATAAATCGATAACCATAGTTTGTTCGACTTTAACTTATATATACTCATATAATTAATAAAGAATCATGACTTTGGCTTTTCAAGAAACGTCACAATTATATCACACTAACACCTTACGTATGCAAATATCATAAAAATAAAGTATAAACAATTTCCTTTGTGATTTTATTACACACAAAAAAATATTTCAATATAGATAGAGTAGTCATGTTCTGACATCTAAATAACTAATTTTGTACTACTATCCATAATAATATGAATGAATTACATATGCACTTATATACTTCGATATGATATTTGGTATTTCGATGTTATTTTATAAATCGAATATTGTAACAAATACAATTTATTTTAAAAGTCATACCAAATATCATAATATCAAAATTACGATATCAAAAGTTTTGATTTCGATGTAATATTCGATATATATCATACCATGCCCACCCTAGTGTTATCCAATTTGGCTTTAATCTAATTTTATGACTATAAACTTAAAAGAAAAAACTTGCCACCAAGAAAATAGGAAAATGTAATAAGATCCTATGTTCACTTATAACTTTTATTTTATTTATTTTTATATTTTCTAAATTATAATCAATTCATATTCCATTATAAAAAAATTTTGAGAGAATAAATGTTCTAACGAATGTGTTATATTTTTTTTCTTTAAGAGAATAAATCATAATTACTTTTTGGTACATATAAATCAAAATCAGAGGAACTATGCATTGTGATTAAAGTTTATTTAGATAACTTCATATTTGTTATTTGAACTTTAACTAATTAGTACATTTTCTTGTAGTCTTCTAATAGTTACAACGACTAAAAAGTCGCCCCAAAAGCTACCCTTTTGCAGCGACTAAGTGGTAGCAAAAACTGTGTCACTGAACATAAAAAAATTGTATATCTTTGCGGCGACTTATGTGTAGCCGCGGCTAAACAATCATTTTTTGTGGGATTAATCTATGTTGCCACAGAAACTTCACTTTTTTGCGGAGTGTTGCCACTATAACAATCATGTTTTGTGGCGATCTAATTTAGTCGTCACAGAAACCATTACTTTTTGTGGCAACACCAATTGTCGCCACAAAAAAATTTATTTCTTGTAGTGTTAAAAGAGATTTTGGTCACTTTCTTTGTTACATCAGCACTTAGGGAGTTAAAAACTATCAAACAGATAAATTTAGGGGGTAATTAAAACTGGATAATTTAGGGAAATTTGAAGAAAACACATTAAGTTTAGGAAAATCTTTAGATATTCTGCCTCTTTTAAAAACTACATGTTTCAAATAAAATCGGTAAAAACACTTAGTAGGCGTTTGGACATGCGATTTCATCTCGTGATTTTAAATTAGAGATGAAATCAATTGTTTGGACATGTGATTTCATCTCATTATGAGATGATATCCCAAATTTTCAAAATAACTTGATTTGGAATTTCAAATCATGAGATGAACTTTTTTAATACGAAATTTGACTCATAAATTTATATTTTGCAAGAAAAACACCACCATTTTATATATACCAACTATATTTATCAACCATTTATTTTAGATGCAAACAAAATTTGTTATTGATATTATTACTCTTACCAACCTTTGCCAACCATTTATATCGGATATATGAGAGGACTATATTAAAGAGTAGTACACTACAACTGATGTTCAATTTTACTTTTTATTAAACTAAAGTTCGATCAATAAATGTTGTATTTTTTTAAAGGATTATTATGTGATAGTGTATTATATTTGGTTATAAATATTTACTTTTTTGGTAAGATTGTATATATAAAAATTGAAAAACTTTTGATTGTTTTCACTACTTATGGGGTTTTTATGTTAATGAGAAAAAATATAAGTTAAAAATTTCAAATTGCATGTACAAACAAAACTTTAATTTCATTTCATATGATTTCACATTATGATTTTAAATCATAATTCAATCTCGCATGACCAAACGACCCTTAACCAGTTGCTTTGTATTTTCTGAAAGTTCCCAGACTCAATATTTGAATACTATATACTGTAATTTGTAACAATATATTGTAAGATTGCTTATTGAATATTGTAGTTTATTCCAATATGGTTTAGGAACTTAATAACTTCAATTATGATTTGAATGTTGATCAAAATATTATAGTTTTCTTTTAATAATGTTGTTATTTATTTGAGTATTGTAATTTTGAATTGAATATTGAAGTTTTTTTTATTTAAATGTTATAATTTTTTCTTTAAAGATTTTAGTTGTGGTTTGGATTTTCCGACATGGAACATTTTTTTCAACTAAATCTGCTCACTCATTTAAATTTTTTTAATCCGTCCGCTTAATCCATCCGATTTATATTTTTCTAAAAATTAAAACTCAAAAATTTTATTATTCACCATGATTAATATGATTTTACCATTGCTCTGAAAGTTCTAAATTAGATGGCAGGTCTTGAGGAGGATGAAAATGACGAGTTTACCGAATGTCAACTATCGGAATTTGCTTGATGAAAATACTAGATGAGAGGGAATTGGTTAATGTTTTTCGACAGAGCCAGTATACACTATTATTTTATAAAAATGTCTTTGCAGATTGATCACAAGTGATTTCTACAGCTCCTGTATCCTCTCGTCAAATTTATTAAGTTAAAAGATATAGTGGATCATTTTTCTACCTCCATAACTTCACATGATTGGTCATCTGATTTTATATGTTGGCTTTGCTACTACATCCACATGTGCTAACTATCAACGTTCAATAACGAGGGCTTTTGCCAAGCCTATACTTATTAATATTAACATGTACATTAATACACAAAGAAATATTAAATTCATGAATTTCAGTTCCACGATCTCAAAAGATTTTAATAAAGTTGTTTGTAATAGAGATAGTGAGCAACGTTACTCTGTATAATTAATTTGATTTGATATTTAAAATTTTTAAATCAATCCAAACTGTGTATACTTTTAAAAAAAAATATATAACAGAAAATAAATATAACTTATTTACTAAAATACAAATATAAAAATTTGTACTTTAGTAGTCATCCGAAAAGATCCGATGACATTGAGAAATACAGATAAAAATTTATTTGTTTCATGTAACATGCAGACAGCAGTAAATTGATATATCCTTGATGTAAATTTAGTTTTGGTTGGAACTTGTTTAAAAATGCGCGTCTTATCTTGTAAAGATGAAAAGTTAAGGCTCAAGTGTTTAATAGACATACTTCGACGGAGATTAAAGTGCGTAACTAGAAAGTTCAAATTAAGGTGCCAAAAACGAAATTTAATACCAACTTAAAAGGTTGTGCTTATATGTTTGGTCGTAGATTTAACAATTTTACAACCCACCAATGCATGACGTACGTAGTTAATTATTAAGACAAGTAGTGATCTAATATTAAATACACTGAGAGTGCATAGAGGATATAAACCCTCTTATATTATTATTATTACTATTACATATAGATATAGGTAGCGTGACATGGCCATGCACATGCACGTATGTTTATTCCGATTACAAGTGCATCCAGTTTATGGAGAAAGCGTACTAGTTTAGCTGATTCTACATAGAGTTGGGGCTGTTGTCGAAAGGACCCTGGTTGCCGCATTCAATGTTCTCCCCGGCATCAACACCTAGAATATCGCAGTACCTCAAGTAATACCCAATTCGATTCTCTTCCCTCGAGTCACTGCCATGGCCACACTCTGTTCTTCCGTTGATGATGTTTGTGGTGACTCCAAAACCAGGATACCTACTGGCTTCTATGTCCGATTCGGATGGTTTCCATATCTCGAGGATGACATCATGGCACGAAGGCTTTGATGCTTGAGGTGTCATCCAGAACCAAAGTGCAGATTTGAATGTGATCACTTTGTCATTTGCCACCAAATCAGGATTAACCAGGAGGTTTTTCCCTAAGGCTTTTCCACAAGGACCATAGTTGTAGTTGCTGCAATTGTGTACATGATGAAACTATAAGTACCTTTTGGAAGTTAGGAGATTAACCATAATTAATTGAAAAAAAAGAAAAAGTGGGGAATCACGTACAACTTAATTTGGAAGGGGCCTCGTCCATAATATTTCTTGCCAGGAGCGCACGGCCACTCGGTGCTATTAACACAGTTTATATTATGGTCTGCTTCAGTCTTGTTGCAGTAACCCCATTCATAAGGGTTAACTCTTAAAGTTGGCGAACCGCCTGTTCAACCATAAATATCACCCATGTAAGTTTGAAAATTGACACAATTGATAAAGAAAAGGGATTTTACTTTTGAAAAAGGCAGCATCAGCACTACTGTTTTAATTTATTTTAATTTCTTTGGGGGTAATTAAGCAGTAGAGTGAAAATTTTGTTTTGTAACAATTGATATAGGGTACAATTTTTTGACAAATTAAAAGCTAGCTATCAGTGCGTATACATGCAGCACACGTACAAGGAATATTAAATAAGCAAGAGAAGAGAAGGTTAATTACCATAAGTTACATGGGACGTTTGAGCCAAGAACGCAGCAACCTCCTTTTTGCGGTGTTCAATGTCACCGGTGGTGCCAAAACCATCGAAAGACCTTGCGGCTTCTACAAAGGCATCGTAGGTGTAGAATCCCCTAGCAGGACAACTTTTATCATTCCGATTTACAAGCAGCTTGTCAAATAATGTTGTGCTATTAATGATTTCGGTAATATCTGGGGAT
>JACEIK010003381.1:67708-78774 GCA_018107945.1 Datura stramonium | reverse complement strand
CGTGGTATGTCGGTTAAGTGATGAGTCTCCCATTGTCTATATGATTCAGATTTGCATATTCATTACTCATGGTTATTATTTTATACATGCATGTTCTAAAAGTAAGGTTTGACTCATTTTTCAGCTTTTCTTATAAACGTCATATTTCAGCTTTGAGTCATTCAAGTCAGTTATGATGTTATGAAGATATGCATTGTCATGTTATGAAAAGATTATGATTTCAGAAAGAAAGCATGCAAGCCCTCCTCTAAGATTTGAAAGCTTAAGATATGATATGAAATGCTTCAAATGATTTACTTTACTTAAGCGGTTTTACTTACCTTGCATAATTGGTACACTACACGTATTGACCGTATACTTTCGATGTTGTATCGTGTCATGATACAGGACCCGACTCTCAGGTTCAGCCCCGCTCTTAGACAGTTCATCGAAAGTAGCGTTTGCTTATTGGTGAGTCCTCATCTTTCGAGGACCAGACTATCTATCATTTCCTTATGTATTTCAATCTCCCTTATGTATTTTCAGCTTCAGTATTGTGGAGTTACTTAGGGTCTTGTACCATTAACTCAACGAGATTAGAGGTTTTTTCAGACTTATGTATGTATTCAGCCTTAGATGCTTATTCCGATGTTATGTTGAGTTAGACTTCTGATGAGTTTATATTGTTGATTCTTCAGTTTATTGATTGAGTTATATGTATGCTTATGCCATGGGTCGACTTGGGTCTGTCGGGGTCCCTTATACCGTGTCTACGATCAGGGCCCTCGTTTGGGTCGTGACAAACTTGGTATCAGAGCCATAGGTTTGAAGTGTCCTAGGGTGTCTGAAAGTCGCGTTAAGTAGAGTCTTTTTAATAGGTATGAAGCGCATCACACCTATGATGAAGAGGCTACAAGACGTTTAGGAAATATTCCCTTCTTCAGTATCTATGTTGTGTGATGAAAAGTATTTCTATCCTTCTAATTCGTGCTATTCGCGATTATAGAATCATGGATCCTCAAAGAATGAACGGAAGAAGAAATGGAGGTGGTGAAGGACACGAGGATGGAAATAGTTATGGGCATCAGCCAGCCCCACCTATTCAGGAGCCTCAGGCACCGGAGCCAGCCACTCATGCTGAGTTTTGGGCCGCTATTCAGATGCTTTCACAGGCCTTGATCACTCATTTCAATCAACAGGCCGTTGCGCATGTTCTGCAAAATGGCAATGCGGCAGCAGCTCGAGTCAGAGACTTCTTGAGGATGAACCCACCGGAGTTCTTGGGGTCCAAGGTAGATGAGGACCCATATGATCTCATTGATGAGATTTCAAGATCACCCAAGTCATGGGGGTGAGTAGTGTTGAGTGTGCAGAGTTGGCCTCCTACCAGTTGAAGGGGGTTGCGCATATCTAGTTTCTCCAATGGAAGGATATCAGGGTCGCAGGAGTTGGTCCGATCACGTGGGAGGAGTTTCATGTTGCATTCCTAGATCGGTTCTTCCCTCGGGAGATGAGGGAGATGAAGGCTGCTGAGTTTGTAAACTTGAAGCAAGGAAGAATGACAGTGCAAGACTATTCCCCTGAGTTCACTCGGTTATCGAAATATGTCCTGGAGTTAGTGGCTGACCAGAGGATGCGGGTGAGCAGATTTGTGCATGGCATAGCAAGGTATTTGGAAAAGGAGTGTCGGATTGCTATGCTCCATCAGGATATGGACTACCCTCGAAATGTGTTGTAGCTTAGCAGATGGAGGTGACACATTCGAGAGAGAGGGAGGCCAAAAGGGCTAGGACCGAGGACCACAGATTCTCTCAGTAGAGGTCTGGTGGTGGGCACCGACAGTAGACTAACCAGAGATCATTAGCCCTGACATCTTTGTCATTGAGTGTGCCATCCAAGCCTAGGCATGATCAGAGAGGGAGATAATCAGGCTCGAGGGGTTAGAGAACCCGACCCGCAAATTCTAGCATCCCAACTTATTGTAGGTGTGGTTGGGGGTACACAGGCCAGTGCTTGGCAAGTTCAGGTGCTTGTTTCGGGTGTGGTCAACCAGACACATGCTTAGAGATTGTCCAACTGTGAGGCAGGATCAGGTTGGGAGCCGAGGCCCAGCTTCTAGTTCAGCAGTCTCTCCTGCACACTCAGCACATCAGGGAGCATCTACTAGCACAGCTGGCGATTAGCGCCAGAAAAAATTCTATGCTTTAGCATCCCGACAAGAGCAGGAGGTCTCCCCTAATGTGGTCACTGGTATGTTGCAAGTTTTCCATCTTGATGTATATGCTTTGCTAGATCCAGTGGCTACCTTATCTTTTGTGACACCATATGTAGCTAGTAGCTTCGGAGTCAGTCCCGATGTCTTACCAGAACCCTTCTCAATTTCTACTCCAGTAGGTGACTCAATTATAGCTAGACCGGTGTATAGAATTTGCCCAGTCTCAATCCTTCATAAGGTCACCTCAGCAGATTTGATAGAGTTATCCATGACCGATTTCGATGTTATTCTCAGCATGGATTGGCTATTTGCATGTGACCCATCCTTAGAATGGAAGTGTAGTTCAGTTGTACTTGTAGGTCGATTCATTCCCTACCTTAAGGCCAGGAAGATGATTTCTAGGGGTTGCATGTACCATCTAGTTAGGGTTAAGGATGTCAAGCTTGAAACCCCGACTATCCAGTCAATTCCAGTAGTAAGTGAGTATCCAGAGGTCTTTCCTGATGATTTGCCAGGTGTCCCTCCCAAACGGGAGATTGATTTCGATATAGATCTTCTTCCCGACACCCAGCCTATATCTATTCTGCCCTACAGGATGGCTCCAGCCGAGCTAAAAGAGTTGAAGGATCAGTTGAAGGACCTGTTGGATAAGGGCTTTATTAGGCCGAGTAAGCCTCCATGGGGTGTGCCAGTGTTATTTCTCCGAAAGAAGGATGGTTCGCTTCGGATGTGTATTGACTATCGGTAGTTAAACAAGGTCACCATCAAGAATATATACCCTTTACCTAGGATTAATGACTTATTTGATCAGCTTCAAGGTGCCAAGTTCTTCTCCAAGATTGATCTCTAGTCAAGTAATCATCAGCTCAGAGTTCGGGAGAGTGACATTCCCAAAACCGCTTTCAGGACACAGTATGGTCAGTATGAATTTGTTGTTATGTCTTTTGGACTAGCCAATTCTCCTAAAGCTTTTATGGGTCTAATGAACAGGGTGTTCAAGGCATATTTAGACATGTTCGTGATTGTGTTCATTGATGATATCCTTATATACTTTCGGAGCGAGGAGGAGCATGCCGCTCACTTGAGAGTAGTGCTTCAGACCCTCAAGGATTGTCAGTTGTATGCAAAGTTCAGCAAGTGTGAGTTTTGGTTGGACTCCATGGCATTTTTGGGCTATGTGGTATCGGGTGAGGGTATAAAGGTAGATTCTTAGAAAATCGAGGCGGTGAAAAATTAGCCTAGATCGGTGAATCCTTTGGACATTTGGAGTTTCTTGGGTTTAGCTGGCTACTATCGGAGGTTTGTTGAGGGTTTCTCCTCCATTGTAGCACCTTTGACCAAGTTTACTCAAAAGAAGGTAAGTTCCAATGGTCGGAGGCTTGTGAGAAAAGCTTCCAAGAGTTGAAGACTCGACTCACTTCAGCACCAGTGTTAACCCTACTAGAGGGTACCGATGGTTTTGTGGTGTATTTTGATGCTTCAAGAATCGGACTTGGGTGTGTGTGGATGTAGCCTGGGAAAGTGATAGCATATGCCTTAAGACTGTTGAAAGTCCATGAGAAGAATTACCCAACCCATGACCATGAGTTGGCCGCGGTGGTATTTTCATTGAAGATATGGCGGCATTATTTGAATGGGGTCCACGTGGATGTATTCAAGGATCACCAGATCTTGCAATATGTGTTCACGCAGAAAGATATCAATCTTCAGTAAAGGAGGTGGTTGGAGCTACTCAAGGACTATGATATGAGTCTCCTTTACCACCCGGGTAAGGCTAATATGGTAGCGGACGCACTTACTAGGCTCTCTATGGAGAGTGTGCCCCACATGGATGAGGAAAAGAACGAGTTGGTGAAAGATGTCCATCGACTTGAGAGGTTGGGGGTTAGATTGGTCGACTCGACCGATGGCGGTGTTGTTGTGCAAAACGGATCAGAATCATCCTTGGTGATAGATGTGAAAGCAAGACAAGATGAGGATCTGATTTTGGTAAAGCTAAAATAAGTCGTTAGGAGTCATAAGGTGGGGGGAGATGGTGTGTTGCGGTACCAGGGTTGTCTATTTGTTCCAGATATTGATAATTTGAGTGGTCAGATATTGCATGAGGCACATGGATCAAGGTATTCTATCCATCCAGGTGCCACCAATATGTATCATGATTTGCGGGAAATATATTGGTGGAATGACATGAAGATGGATATTGAAAAATTCATAGTCAAGTGCCGGAATTGTAAGCAAGTGAAAGTCGAGCATCAAAGGCCGGGAGGCGTACTTCAAGATATTAGCATTCCCACTTGGAAGTGGGAAGAGATTAATATGGATTTTATTATAGGCCTACCTCTTACTCGCCGACACTATGATTCTATTTGGGTGGCGGTAGACAGGTTGACCAAGGCTGCACACTTTCTACCGGCCAAAACCACAGATTCAGCGGATGATTATGCTAGACTGTATATCTGGGAGTTGGTGTGATTACATGGAGTGACCTTTTCTATTATCTACGGCAGAGGTACTCAGTTTACCTCTCAGTTTTGGCGGTCTTTTCAAAAAGGGCTTGGGACTCAAGTTAAACTCAGCACAACATTCCATTCGCAAATGGATGGTTAGGCGGAGCCGACAATTCAAACTCTCGAGGACATGTTGAGAGCATATGTGATGGATTTCAAAGGTAGTTGGGATGATCACTTGCCCCTGATCGAGTTTGCTTACAATAACAACTATCACTCCAGTATTCAAATGGCACCGTTCGAGGCTCTCTATGGGAGACGGTGCAGATCTCCCATCAGATGGTTTGAGGTTGGTGAGGCAGCTATGATAGGGCCAGATTTGGTTCATGAGGCTTTGGTTAAGGTTCAGTTGATAAGGGACAGGCTGAAAACCGCTCAGAGTCATTAAAATTCATATGTTGATGTTAGGAGGAGAGAGTTAGAGTTTGAGGTGAACGATTGGGTATTTTTGAAGATGTCTCCCATGAAGGGAGTCTGCGGTTCGGAAAGAAAGGAAACCTCAGTCCCCGCTATGTTGGTCCTTACCGGGTTATGAGAAGGGTTGGTAAGGTGTAGTATGAATTGGACTTTCCCTCAGAGTTATCTTCTGTGCATCCCGTGTTTCATGTATCGCTTTTGAAGAAATGTTTGGGAGATCCAGCTCTAGTAGTCCCGGTGGACAGCGTTGGATTAATGGATAGTCTTAGCTATGAGGAGGTTATTGGATCATCAGGTTTGGAGGATAAGGAACAAATAAGTAGCTTCAATTAAAGTATTATGGAGGAATCAACATGTTGAAGGAGCTACGTGGGAAGCCGAGCCAGATATGATGGCTAAATACCCACAATTATTCTCTACCGGCTCAGTTCCTACTTGAGGTATCAGTTTCCATATTCAATTCATGTAGGCAAGTTTGTTTTAGGTTATGATAGATGTATGTGATGTCTGAATTCAGTTCAGCTATGTATTCTTTTCGGAGGTAGTCATTCCGTTAGTTTTCGATTTTAATGATTAGTGTTTGCATATGATGATTGCATGTTTCTGCGTTTTCTATGTGTTCTAACATTCGAAGAAGAATGTTCCCAAGGGTGAGATATTATAATACCCCGGGAACCCAAGGTTCAGACCCGAGAGTCAAAATGGAGAAAAACTGAAATTTTGCACCAGATCACACAGCAAATCATGAGGAGGCTCGTGAGGAGTGGCCACGAGTCGTGAAGTGACTCGCAGTCCAACAAGGTTGGCATGGTGTATTAAGAAGACCACAGGAATGAACACGAGTCGTGGTCAGGCCTCACAAATCGTGAGGTTTCCCGTGGCCTAAGCTGGTTGTTTGGCAAGGAGGCATTGGGAAGTAGAAGCCACGGATGGTGACAGCAAGTTGTGGTGTCTACCGTGAGGTCCCCTAGTTGTTTTTGGGCAGTGCTCCAGACTCATGGCCACGAGTCGTGGCCTGTGAGCACGAGTTATCCAGTCCCTCGTGAGGACTGGCAGTCAACCAAATTTTGCGATTTTAGCAAGGGCTTTTCCATAATTCCTAAGTCATAGGGGCCTAGACTACATCGTTTAAGGCTCGTTTTAGTGGGTATTAAGAGGGGAAAACCTATTCTAAGTTAACTCCTTCCATGCATGCAAACTTGAGAGGTTGAAGAGGTGATTCAAGGATAGTATTCAAGGTTTCCATCCAATTTCCTCTTGGATAATCAAAGATTTGGTGGAATCAATCCCTTCCAGGTATGTAGGTTTATGAGTGGGTGTTTCCTTCCACACCAATTCCTAACCTCTATCTAAGTATGAGAAATTCCTATGATCAAGTTATGGGGTTTTCACCCAATTATATAATTCTTCAATTTTTATATATGGGTACAATTAGATTATGTTTCTATTGATGATTTGTGAAGCATGGGCAGATTTTAAATAGTTTTTTAATCAAAATTGTGTCTTCTAGTTTTACGAAATTAAAGGCCCATAGATGAAAAGTTCATGAAAGAAGAGAATGATGATGAATATATAAAGATGATGATGAGACTTGATGATGAAAAGCATGTTTCTAAAGCTACCCATGATTATGATATTATTTTTAAAATGAATTGAGTAGATCCAAGCATGATAAAGTTTTGGGCAAAGCCCTTATATTGAGTATTATGATACAGTATCTCTAAAGTAAGCTTACTACATGGTTTTGGAGTAAAGACTCCCACTTATCTTTGAGCTTGTGGTATGTTTCGAAATAAAGCATCTCATATGCATGAATTCACAATCGAGATGTATGTTATTATTGAGCTTCATTTTCATACGATTTCGGGTTTATGGATGATTTCATTATTGAGATTTGTCAATTGACAATGTTGAGCTTCATTTCCATATGATGTTGAATTAATACATGATTTCATTGTTGAGCTTCGTTAATGGATGATGTTGAGCTTCGTTATATATGATGTAGAGCATTGCATTTTTTGGGAGAAGAGTCTAGCACCGACGGGCTAATGGTCAATTACCCTATACCCCAGAACTACGCGTCAACGTAGGTTTATACTATTATATTATTGGGACCTCCCTTGTGAGATATCCGCGGCCCTAATGCACTATGAGATTGATATCGATATCATGGTAGCGTCTTTAGCCCTGGCAAGGTTTTGAATGACTCTACCCATTTGAGTGTAATAGTCGGGACCACATTAGCTCTATTGTGGTATGTCAGTTAAGTGACGATTCTCCCATTGTTTATATGATTCAGATTTGTAAATTCATTACTCATGGTTATTATTTTATACATGCATGTTCTAAAAGCAAGGTTTGACTCATTGTTCACCTTTTCTTATAAATGTCATATTTCAGGTTTGAGTCATTCGAGTAAGTTATGATGTTATGAAGTTATGCATTGTCATGTAATGAAAAGATTATGATTTCAAAAAGAATGCATGCAAGCCCTCCTCTAAGATTTGAAAGCTTATGATATGATATGAAATTCTTCAAATGATTTACATTATTTAAGCGATTTTACTTACCTTTTATACTCGGTACATTTCATGTACTGATCGCATACTTTCTATGTTGTATCGTGTCATGTTACAGGACTCGACTTTCAGGTTCAGCCCCGCTCTTAGACAATTCATAGGAGTTAGGGTCTGCTTATTGGTGAGTCCTCATCTTCCGAGGACTAGAATATCTATCATTTCGTTATGTATTTTAGTCTCCCTTACGTATTTTCAGCTGCAGTATTGTGGAGTCAGTTAGGGTCTTGTCCCATCAACTCATCTAGATTAGAGGCTTTTTCATACTTATGTATGTATTCAGCTTCGGATTCTTATTCTAATTTTATGTTGAGTTAGACTTCCGCTAAGTTTATATTTTTGATTCTTCAGTTTATTGATTGAGTTAGATGTATGCTTATGCCATAGGTTGACTTGGGGTCTCTCGGGGTCCCTTGTCTCATGTCTACGATCTGGGCCTCTGTTTGGGTCATGACAAACTTGGTATCAGACCCATAGGTTTGAAGTGTCCTAGGATGTCTGAAAGCCGCGTTAAGTAGAGTCTTTTTCATGGGTGTGAAGCGCGCCAAACTTATGATGAAGAGGCTACAAGACATTGAGGAAATGTTCCCTTCTTTCATGATCTATGTCGTGCGATGAAAAGTATTTCTATCCTTCTAATTTGTGCTATTCGCGATTGTAGAATCATGGATCCTCAAAGAATGAACAGAAGGAGAAATGGAGGTGGTGAAGGACACGAGGATGGAAATGGTTATGGGCATCGGCCAGCCCCATCTATTTCGGAGCCTCAGGCACCAGAGCTAGCCGCTCATGCTGAGTTCCGGGCCGCTATTCAGATTCTTGCGCAGGCCTTGACCTCTCAGGTCAATCAACAAGCCGTTGCACATATTCCATAAAATGGCAATGCGGCGGCGGCTCGAGTCAGAGTCTTCTTGAGGATGAACCCGCCAGAGTTGTTGGGGTCCAAGGTAGATGAGGACCTGCATGATTTCATTGATGAGATTGTCAAGATCACCCAAGTCATGGGAGTGAGTAGTGTTGAGTGCGCAGAGTTGGCCTCCTACCAATTGAAGGGGGTTGCACAGATCTAGTTTCACCAATGGAAGGATAGAAGGGTCACAGGAACAGGTCCGATCACGTGGGAGGAGTTTCATGTTGAATTCTTAGATGAGTTCTTCCCTCGAGAGATGAGGGAGCTGAAGGCTTCTGAGTTTGTATACTTGAAGCAGGGAAGAATGAAAATGCAAGAGTATTCCCTTGAGTTCACTCGCCTATCAAAATATGCCTCGAAGTTAGTGGCTGACCAGAGGATGCGGGTGAGTAGATTTATGCATGGCATAGCAGGGTATTCGGACAAGAAGTGCTGGATTGCTATTCTCCATCAGGATATGGAATACCCTCAGATTGTATTGTACGCCCAGCAGATGGAGGTGACATATTTGAGAGAGAGGGAGGCCAATAGGGCCAGGACCGAGGACCACAGATTCTCTCAGCAGAGGTCTAGTGGTGGGCACCGATAGCAGACTCACCAGAGATCATCAGCCCCGACATCTTTGGCATTGAGTGTGCCATCCAAGCCTAGGCATGATCAGAGAGGGTGAGCATCAGGCTCGAAGGGTTAGAGCACCAAACCCATAGATTCTAGCATCCCAACTTGTGGCAGGTATGGTCGAGGGCACACAGGCTAGTTCTTGGCAGGTTCAGGTGCTTGTTTCAGGTGTGGGCAGCCCGAAAACATGCTTAGAGATTGTCCAACTTCGATGTAGGATCAGGTTGGGGGCCGAGGCCCAGCTTCAAGTTCAATAGCCCTTCTCGCACGCTCACCACATCAGGGAGAATCTACTAGCATAGCTGGCGGTCTGAGAATAGATTCTATGCTTTAGCATCTCGACAGGAGCAGGAGGTCTCCCTGGATGTGTTCACTGGTATGTTGCGAGTTTTCCATATTGATGTATATGGTTTACTAAATTCGAGGGCTACCTTGTCTTTTGTGACACCATATGTGGCCAGTAGCTTCGGAGTCAATCCTGATGCCTTGTTAGAACCCTTCTCAGTTTCTACTCCAGTAGGTGACTTGGTTATAGCTAGACGGGTGTATAGAAGTTGCCCAATCTCAGTCCTTCATAAGGTCACCTCAGCAGATTTAATAGAGTTATCCATGACTGATTTCGATGTTATTCTCGGCATGGATTTTGGCTATTTTCATGCTATGCTTCATTTAATTGTAGAACCCTGGCAGTAGAGTTCAAATTTTCGGGTGATCCAGTATTATAATGGAAGGGTAGTTCAGTTGTGCTTGTAGGTCGATTCATTTCCTACCTTAAGGCCAGGAAGATGATTTCTAAGGGTTTCATGTACCATCTAGTTAGCGTTAAGGATGTCGAGCCCGAAACCCCGACTATTCAGTCAGTTCCAGTAGTACGTGAGTATTCAGAGGTCTTTCTTGATGATTTGCCACATATCCCTCCCGAGCGGGAGATTGATTTCGGTATAGATCTTCTTCCCCACACCTAGCCTATATCTATTCCACCCTATAGGGTGGCTCCAACCGAGCTAAATGAGTTAAAGGATCAGTTGAAGGACCTTTTGGGTAAGGGCTTTATTAGGCCGAGTAAGTCTCCATAGGGTGCGCCAGTGTTATTTGTCCCGAAGAAGGATGGTTTGCTTCGGATATGTATTGACTATCGGCAGTTAAACAAGATCATCATCAAGAATAGATAACCTTTACCCAAGATTGATGACTTATTTGATCAGCTTCAGGGTGCCAAGTGCTTCTCCAAGATTGATCTCCAGTCCGGTTATCATCAACTCAGAGTTCAGGAGAGTGATATCCTAAAAATCGCTTTCAGGACTTGGTATGGTCACTACAAATTTGTTGTTATGTATTTTGGACTAACCAATTCCCCTGCAACTTTTATGGATCTAATGAAAAGGGAGTTCAAAGAATATTTGGACATGTTCGTGATTGTGCTCATTCATGACATCCTTATATACTCTCGAAGCGAGGAGGAGCATGTCGCTCACTTGAGAGTAGTTCTTCAAACCCTCAAGGATCGTCAATTGTATGCAAAGTTCAGCAAGTGTGAGTTTTTTTTGGACTCCATGGAATTTTTTAGCCATGTGGTATCGAGTGAGGGTATAAAGGTAGATTCTCATAAAATTGAGGCGGTGAAAAATTGTCCTAGACCGGTGAATCCTTCGGCCATTCGGAGTTTCTTAGGTTTAGATGGCTACTATCGGAGGTTTTTTGAGGGATTCTCCTCCATCGCAGAACCTTTGACCAAGTTTACTCCGAAGAAGGTAAAGTTCCAATGGTCGGAGGCTTGTGAGAAAAGCTTCCAAGAGTTGAAGACTCGACTCACTTTAGCACCAGTGTTGACCCTACCCGAGGGT
>JACEIK010003381.1:45722-65375 GCA_018107945.1 Datura stramonium | reverse complement strand
GGCAAGGAGGCATTGGGCAGTAGATGCCACGGATGGTGACGACGAGTTGTGGTGTCTACCGTGAGGTCCCCTAGTTATTTTTGGGAAGTGCACCGAACAACTCATGCCCACGAGTTGTGGCTTGTGAGAACGAGTCTTCCAGTCCCTCGTGGGGACTGGCAGTCAGCAAAATTCTGCGATTTTAGCAAGGGCTTTTCTGTAATTCCTAAGTCATATGAGCGTAGATTACGTCGTTTAAGGCTCGTTTTACTGGGTTTTAAGAGGGGAAAACCTATTCTAATTTAACTCCTTCAATGCATGCAAACTTGAGAGGTTGAAGAGGTGATTCAAGGCTAGTATTAAAGGTTTCCATCCAATTTCCTCTTGGATAATCAAAGATTTGGTGGAATCAACCCCTTCCAGTTATGTAGGGTTATGAGTGGGTGTTTCCTTCCACACCCATGCCCAACCTCTATCTAAGTATGAGAAATTTCTATGATCAAGTTATGGGGTTTTCACCCAATTGCATAATTCTTCAATTCTATACATGGGTACGATTAGATTAGGTTTCTATTGATGATTTGTGAAGCATGGGCAGATTTTAAATAGTTTTTAATCAAAATTGTGTCTTCTAGTTTTATGAAATTAAAGGCCCATGGATGAGAAGTTCATGAAAGAAGAGAATTATGATGAATGTATGATGATGATGATGATATTTGATGATGAAAAGCATGTTTCTATAGATACCCATGATTATGATATTGTTTTCAAAATGAATTGAGTAGATCCAAGCATGATAAAGTTTTGGGCAAAGACCTTATATTTAGTATGTTGATATAGTATCTTTAAAGTAAGCTTACCACATGGTTTTGGAGTAAAGACTCCCACTTATCTTTGAGCTTTTGGTATGTTTCGAAATAAAGCTTCTCATACGCATGAATTCACAATTGATATATATGTTATTATTGAGCTTTGTTTTCATACGATGTCGGGTCTATGCATGATCTAATTATTGAGCTTTGTCAATAGACAGTGTTGAGCTTCATTTCCATATGATGTTGAGTTTATGCATGATTTCATTGTTGAGCCTCATCAATGGACGATGTTGAGTTTCGTTATATACGATGTAGACCATTGCATGTTTTGGGAGAAGATCTAGCACCAAGCGAGGTAAGGGTCGATTACCCTATGCCCCAGAACTACTCGCCAATGTAGGTTGATACTATTATATTATTGGGACCTCCCTTGTTAGCTATCCTCGGCCCTAATGGGCCATGAGCACGATATTGATATCATGGTAGCATTCTTAGCCCTGGCAAGGTTTTGGATGGCTCTACCCACTTGAGTGTAATAGTCGGGACCACGTAAGCTCTATTGTAGTATTTTGGTTAAGTGACGAGTCTCCCATTGTCTATATGATTCAGATTTGTATATTCATTACTCATGGTTATTATTTTATACATGCATGTTCTAAAATAAAGGTTTGATTCATTGCTTAGCTTTTCTTATAAATTTCATATTTCAGCTTTGAGTCATTCGAGTCAGTTATGATGTTATGAAGCTATGCATTGTCATGTTATGAAAAGATTATGATTTCAGAAAGAATGCATGCAAGCCCTCCTCTCAGATTTGAAAGCTTATGATATGATATGAAATGCTTCAAATGATTTACTTTACTTAAGTGGTTTTACTTACCTTGCATACTTGGTACATTCCACGTACTAACTGCATACTTTTTATGTTGTATCGTGTCATGATACAGGACCCGACTCTCAGGTTCAGCCCCGCTCTTAGACAGTTCATCAGAGTTAGCATCTGCTTATTGGTGAGTCCTCATCTTCCAAGGACCAGACTATCTATCATTTCCTTATGTATTTCAGTCTCCCTTATGTATTTTCAGCTTCAGTATTATGTAGTTAGTTTGGTTCTTGTCCCATTAACTCGTCCAGATTAGAGGCTTTTTCAGACTTATGTAGGTATTCAGCTTCCGATGCTTATTCTGATGTTATGTTGAGTTAGACTTCCGCTGAGTTTATATTGTTGATTATTCAGTTTATTGATTGAATTAGATGTATGCTTATGCCATGGGTCGATCGGGGTCTCTCGGGGTCCCTTGTCCCGTGTCTATGATCCATGTCTCCATTCGGGCCGTGACATGGTGCCACCCCTAATATGAGCATACACGACGCCCAAAAAATTAAACAAAAACCGATGAGGTTCGACAACACAACAACTATAAAATTAGAATAAGATGATAGACTATAGTGAGAGCTGGCTCACCTGACCAATCAAAAATAAATACAACAGGCCATCATGGTTACAAAATGGAAAATAATCTATACAACAAGACCAACCTTCTAAAACAATGACACTACACCTGCAACAGACGTCTATGAGCCTCTAGGAATACAATAGAGATCAACTATCTGGGATAGGGCCCCAAACTACCATAACTCAACCTCTGGCAACTTTGAAAGACCTGGAGAGCACCAAATCAGCTGGAACTCCACTTAGCGACCAATAACTCGATCTACCAGCCCTTCATCACCTGCAGGCATAAATGCAGCACCTTGACTAGGGCGTCAATACAACAATGTATCGAGTACGAAAGGCAGAACAACTGAAAAACTCAGATTAGAGATCTCAGATATACCAGATATCGTAGAAGGAGAACTCAACTTAAGTAAACATATAGAACCTACCTGGCCTCCATAAGCCTCGCAAATACAAGAAAGAAGACAAATAGAACCTACATGACCCCCATAAGCCCGACAAGTCCAACAAGTAAACAATATCATACAATACCTAGCCAACACCGTTCACCTGTCATCACCTCTAGACCTCTCAATGGCCTCAGCTAACACCAACCAACATATAGCATCAGCTGTTATCATATAACAGATAAGATGAACAGAAATCATAATATAATGCCAATCATATCAAAAGTAAATACCAGTTAATCAACATCATCAAACAAGCACTGTCAGACCCTCTCTCGGCTGCGACAGTTAGCAGAGCTCTATCCATTTGGGAGAGCCAATCGCGATCCTAGGAAAGCTCAGACATGTTGGACCACTATCGAATCATGTCTCAACTCGACACCATGAAGGACATCATTCTCAACCCCATAGGTCATTTCACTCCTTGGGCTCAACCCCTCAGTTGGAAACACTCTCGTGTGTCGGGTATCCACAAGCCACAAGGCACCTCAGGCTTGACCCCTAGCTGAAACAACTCTCATGCATTAGGTATACACAAGCCACAAGGCCTCAAACACAACAAATACACAACATCAACAACAATAATAATATATGCTAAAATAGCTCACAATTTATTCTCAAACCCCACAACCCGACTATTACAACACAGTACTATTCTTTAAAGTCTATCTGTCCACCGATGAGCCACTAGTCAAGCTAAGTATTATCATACTAACCAGTGTATACCCAATCTTTACAAGCAGCCACAAGCCACTCTACTCTCCACTAACAATAGACATGTCCAAAATAGCCCAAGTGTCACCACGACCGTCATGTACCATCGACACGATCGCAGATTCAAATATAACATAAGATCATCGCAACCATCAACCTTAACCACTCTAACCCCTCATTCACTTGTAAATATCATCACCTAATCTTATTCACACTAATAGTTCATAACTTGCTATAAGAACCACACCCCTCACACACAGCCTCTCGATATGAGCCTAATAATTTGCCATGACTATGATTCGCCGCACTCAAGCTTGAGCCACCAACTAAACCAGTACTTTATATCCCCAATTATAATCATATAAAAAGCAGCACAATAGTCAAAATAACAATATGACACAAATCTTCACAAAATAGACAACACACACGTCAATACCGATGACAATTGTTACACCCCGTAAGTTTCTATCATTTAACTGATGCATGCATTTCTATGTTGATATTTTTATAGTACAACACATATGGGAGAGGTATCGGGGATGAGCATGAGAGTAGGAGGCCGGGGCCGGAGGCAGGGCACATCGAGCGCTCTACCGCATAGCCATGTCTGCACACTGGCCGGAGCTTCGCACCCATGTACTGGCACTATGGGCGGTGCGCCGCGCTCCCCTGCTACTGCCTCGAATTATATATAAGCTTCTTCATGATTAAATGAATCATTTCAATAATTCCCCAAGTAAGAAGAGCGAACGTGGGCGATTATTTCGTGAGGTTTTCACCAAATTACGCTGTTAAACTCCATTTAATTGCAAATTCATCTTGGATAATAAGTTTTGGATCTATGAGGAACGTATCTACGGAGTTATTTCTTGAAATCTACCTCGGATTATCAGAGTCCGCCGAGTAGAAGTTGTAGGAATCACTAATCGAGTTCTAAGCATCTACAAGTGATAAGTAAGTATTTCTAGCTTCTAAACTCTCATAAATTTGTAATCTTACGGTTGAATTGGATAGAGTTTGATTTATAGATTAATGTACTTTAAGGATATTGTTACTAGCCATTTCCTTGAATTGAAAATAGCTTTATTCTCTCAGCATAAGGGCTGCAATTTGGAGGAATTACCGACTTTAGGTTGGACTTGATTGGGTGAACAGAAATTGATGATTAAGGTATGTAAAGGCTAATCTCTTCGGCAAGTTATTCTCATCGTAACACTGATAAGGCTTGTTCTTCTGTAGTAACTTAAGAATTTGAATGTTGTACTTAGTCTCCATGAATAGAATTGAGATTGTAGCGTAGTATCCCTGGTTGGGGTTGTTTGTATTTCGTACAACCTCTCGCCATGAATAGCTAAGGGGCTATTAGTCATACGAACTGCTTACAAAGCTATTATAGATTTCTTACAGAGCTACGATGTTGTTATCGCTTACGGAGCTATAGACTACTTTCAGAGCTACAAGATAGAATTGCCTACGGAGAAACAGTACTGCTTACAAAGCTATTAATTGTCTAAAAGGACTAAAGTGAAGCCTTTGGGGCCACACTGGAGTCTCCTATGAACTCCTTCTATGCCAAGATGGCACTACTGACCCTCACTAGGGCCTGGTGTGCTCGAGACGTAGTTGCAGTCACATGTGGGGCCTTAGGGGTAATGATAGGGGTATATATATTGATTGGCGCTTTCCGGGGCTTATGGGGCCTAGGTAGGTTATCTCTTTGTTGGTTGTACCTTTCAGTCTTATAGGGTCCCAGTTAGGTTCTTGTTTGAGTATTATCTGCTAGTTGTAGCTCATGATTATGACATTTCGCAGGTTAGACTCTGATTCCTGTTGCTAGCTACTCCAAGTACTTTTAATATCTTTCATTCAGCTATTTTTACTACTGCCAAACATATTTGGTACATATTGTACTAATACCCACATTTGGGGCGCTGCGTACTTTCCTGTAGGTTTAGACAGACGAGTTTCAGGACCACCTTAGCAGCTACTTAGGTTCAGTGGATTGGTCTTCTTCTTTCCTTTTGAGTTTCCAATTAGATAAGGTTTTCTTATTTTTGTTGTATAGTTTTGGGGTAGGTCGGGGCCTTATCCCGACAACTATTTCACTCTTATAGGCTTGCAGACTGCAGTTCCTAGCTAGTTGTTCACTATTGGTTGTGTGGGGCCTGTATGTAATTATGTTTTGTATGTTGGCGGTGTGGGGCCTAGTGTAGATATCCGTTAGCAGCCTTGTCGGCTGTAGTGTATATATATCTGCCTACCTTTCTTCTGTTATGGCTTAAACAGCATGGTGATGTGAAGTGATTTTATGGCACGACAGATATAATGAGTCGTCACATGATGAAATGACTAATTGACAGATCACCGGAACCAACCATAAGGTGCACTGGACTTTTGGAGGAAGTAGACCACGATGGACCTAACGACTCGTGCTTAGGCATGACGAGTCGTTAGGTGACCCATTGCCACAACTGGGTGTGATGTTGAGGACGACTATTTTAAGCAAGGCACTACTCGTCAGAAGGCCAAACGAATCATCACCAAGCCCGTTTCCATTGCCGACCTGGTTTCTAGTTTTAGTTAGGAATAGGATTTCTTGGAATTATAAATACACAGTTTAGGTTTATTTTTAGGAGAGAGTTCAAATAGTTAGAGAATAATTAAGAGAGACGATTTTATTAGTTTTCAAGGAGGATTTTTTTGTTGTACAGATGTTCTTGAATCAAGAAATGAGATTTACACTTTTGTTCTTGAATTTGAGGATCAAAAGCAACATTGGAATTTTTTCATCAATTTTGAAATTTTATTCAATGTACTTGGTTTTTCTTCTACGATAATTTGTAAGTTGCAATTATGATTTATTCAATAATTTGTGATTGTGACCATACAAGCATGAGTAGCTAAACCAATAACTAGGTTTGTGAGAACCAAGATGAATTAACACACATAGGTAAAATACTTAGTGATTCTTGAACGGGGTTTAATGCATATATTATTTTTTCCTTCATTTTGATTGATTCTTGACGGTTGCAAACGTTAGGACTTTCCTTATTCTTACTTACCGGACCAAGGAGGTAATGAATGGGAAAAGGGATTAACAATGGAGATTTGAGGATATCAACCCTCATCTAATAGCTTGAACTTGTACAGGGATAGCTACTCCCATATTAAGGGTAAGGGTTAACTAAAGTCACCCGTATACTGATCAAGTTGTGTGGTGATAATTATCTAGATAGGGGACCAACCATTTAGGTGAACCTAACTTACCAATATTGCATGTTAAACATCGGAATAGATCACTATTGTATAAGCCTTGTGTTTATGAAATCTTGGGGAACAAAATCCTAGGCAAGTTGTAAATTGAATGCAAACCAAATTTGCATTCAGAAATTTTACTTTTATTTATTATTTTATTTCTTTCCCCCTTCGAAATTAAGTAACTTAATAGTAACAGTTATTCGCATGAACTTAAGTTCTTACCATATCCCCTGCGGCATTGACCTCAAGCTTTGTTGGGTTCTACATTTGACAATCGACTCCTTATATCTCAATTGCAAGGTATAATTTGGGCGACATCAAATTTTGGCGTCGTTGCTAGGGAAGACGGCTAAGGCTTTTGTTAATTGTGTTTTCTTTACTATTGGTTCTTATTTCTTTTTTTATTTTTTCTTTTGTTGTTTTGGTTGCTTAACAGGTCTTAGGTTTGTGCATGCCCTATACTAGAAGCCAAGGAAATCCCCTGGTTCCAATTGATCACGAACTTGAGCAGACACTAAGAAACCTTAGAAGAATAGCCAACATCCAAGAGTAGGAAACCATGGACCAAGCCACAGCAAGAATGTTGGCTTAAGAGCAAGCTCGGGCTAGAGATCGTGAGTTAGCCAGAGTTTCTGAAGATCAACGTCTAGCTACAGAAGCAGAACGAGCTAGACGACACAGGGGTCAAGAACACCAGAGACACTGGTATTTTGATGAAGAGGATGATGCGGATATAGATGAAGTCGGTGCCACTGGAGCTATAGTCCCTCCTCCTTTGCCTGCTGGGGCAAAGTTTGACATTACCAATGCGATGATCCAATTGTTTAATATGAAGGGAATATTTGCGGGTCATGCATCTGATGATGCCCACATTCACCTGACAAATTTTGTGGGAATATGTAAGGCATACAAGCAACTGGGGTGAGCCAGGACGCAATCAAACTGAGGTTATTTCCATTCTCTCTAGGGAGTGAGACAACGATGTGGTTGGCTGAGTTCCCAAATGATTCCATCACTACTTTGGGAGAGCTTAAGAGAGCTTTTCTTGAAAGGTTCTTCTTACTATCCAAAGCGTTGCAGTTGAAGGACCAAATATATAACTTCAGACAGCTAAATTCTGAGGCGCTCCATGAGACCTGGCTGTGTTTCAACAAAAAGCTCAAAAAGGTGCCAAATCACAGAATTCCAGATGATACATTATTGGAGATCTTTTATCGATCTCTGAATGCCAACACCAAGGCGGTAGCTGATATCGTATCCAGAGGAACTTTTATGAGTCACACTTATGCAGAGGCTACGGAGCTTCTAGACAAGATCACCAAAACCAACCAAGCTTGGCACACTAGAGAGTCGGAGGTTCCGACTGGTTCTTATGCGGTTGGAATGTCTGCCGAACAGAGAAAAGATGTGGAGTGTGATCAAGATATCGCAGAGATAAAGACCACCATGGGGTTGCTTTCTAAGCACTTGATGGGAGTCGGAGCATAAAAGTTAAATGTTGTGGGTTCTCAAGGCAAGGCCCTGAGAAATGATGGTTGTTAATCTGAGTCTGAAGAAGAAGTTAATTATTTGAATGATCAGAGGGTGGGTTTCTGGACCAACACCCAGGGGTATAACCAAGACTCTTGGCATCAAGGTCAAGGGAACTAAGGTCGGAACTTTTACAAGGATAATAATTACAATCGAGGACAATACCGAGATAATGGGGACTGGAAGAAGCACGAGGAGTTCAAAAATGATAGAGGCGGTCTGTATATTCCACCAAGAAACCGTGAGCCAGAGTCCAGTGGTTCAAGGGTTGAGGACATGCTCTCCAAAGTACTCAAGCAGATGGAGACAACAAATAGCCAATTTAAGGAGCTCCGGGATGATATTTTCGGTTTAAATCAAAAGGTGGAGTCACATGCTGTGGCGATCAGGCAGATGAGTCAGATGTCTATTGCAATGAATCAGAGAAAGAAAGGCACACTTCCCAGCAACACAGTGCAAAATCCAAAAAATGACAGTCACTGCATGGTGGTCACTACTAGGAGCAGGAAGGCCACAATTGATCCTTCTAGGCCAATTGTAATTAAGGAGTCAGAGAATCCCGTATTGATAAATGATGATGGTGTAGCGGATTTCATAAACCCAACTTTGGTTGGGGAATCAGATTTGCAAACTGCTCTAAGTAGTGAAAAGGAGCAAGGAGCTATCCATGAGAAGGAGAAGGAAGCACAACAAAAACTTACAGCAATCCCTAGACCTCCTCCTCCTTATCCACAGCATTTGAAGAAGAAAGTTGAAGATGGAAAGTATCAAAAGTTTATCTCTATGCTTAAGCAACTATCAGTGAACATCCCATTGGTTGAGGCACTTGAGCAGATGCCCGGATATGCCAAATTCATGAAGGACCTCGCACCAGAAAAAGGATTATAAGTTTGAAACCTGTTGATAATTTGCACCACTTTGGTGCCATAACTACACGGGTTCTAGCTCAGAAGAAGGAATACCCAGGTGCATTTACTATACCTTGCACCATTTGGGAAGTTGAGTTTGCAAGGGCGCTTTGTGACTTGGGAGCTAGCATAAATTTGATGCCGCTAGCAGTGTTCAAAAAGTTAGGCTTGGGAACCCCCACACCGACTAATTTGGGAAGAGTTTGCAAGGGCGCTTTGTGACTTGGGAGCTAGAACAAATTTGATGCCGCTAGCAGTGTTCAAAAAGTTAGCTTGGGAACCCCACACCGACTACTATGCGGCTATTGATGACTGATTTAACATTTAGAAAGCCGCTGGGGATTTTATTTGATGTACTTTGTCAAGGTGGACAAATTCATATTCAGCAGATTTCGTGATTCTTGACTGTGAAGTCGATTCAGGTCCCCATCATTTTGGGGCTGCCATTCCTTCCAATGGGTAGGCCCTAGTAGATGTGGAGGCAGGCCGCTTGAAATTTAGGTTTAACAAAGAATAGGTCACCGTCAACATTAGCTCTGACCATGAAAAAGCCAAGGGAATTCAGCATAGTCTTAGCATTGAGGATGGAGAAGAGTCACTTGACGAAATTTGAGTAATCGAGACTTACGTCGTGCCGCGATGTTAAATCAGGCGCCGCATGGGTGGAAACCGAATATAGGTATTTTGGTGAAGTTTGAGTAGCCAAAACACTCACATCGTGCCGCGACGTTAAATCAAGTGTTTTTGAAACTCCAAGTTGTAAATGTAAGAAAAATCTAGTGTTTACATTTGTTGATGGGTGCATGTGATTAAGATGGAAAATTTGGTTGGAACCAAAACTGGAACTTCAGTTCTGGGTGCAAAAAGTGACGTAATCCAGCCGTCGTTGACTCGACGACTCGCTCAACTAACTCGTGAAGAGAACTGCAGAAAATAGGAGCAACGGGCGAATTAACGATTCATGCCTTCAAGAAACGAATTGTCATGTCCCCGTCATGTACACTGGATCAAAGTCTGAATTAAAAGGGAAAAGGTGAGAACGTCACCAACTAATCTTTGGGAGACCAAACGAGTCATTATGACCCGGTTCAAGTTATTCAGTGCAAGGACCACGATTCAGGCCATGACTCATTAAATCCCACGAGTCATTGCTTGACTTGTAGGTCCCAGGTAAGTTTGTTGAACTCAGGTAAAGAACGAAGGGTCAAAACGAGTCCTCTCATCACTAAACGACTTGTTTAATTAGTCGTTAGGGATTTAACTTAATTAACATCCGACCTGACCCAAGACTGGAATTAGGGTAATTTTTAATTTAGAACCCATAAAACCCGATTCATTTACATTCTCCCCATTAAACTTAAACCCACAAAACTTCACCTCTCTCTTTCTTCACTCAAACCCCATTGAAAGAAATCTCGACCTTGCACGCCAATCACCTCAAACACACACAATGATTTTGCATTTCATCTCTGATCAAGCATATTGTGAGTAATCTTTCCCATTACATTTGAATATCTTTTTATTTAAACGAGAATTTTGAGGACCGTTGTGTTGAATGAGATTGAATTTATTTCGATTATATTGTGTTATGTCAATTTGTGCCTCTTGATGTAAATAAACCCTAGGAAGATTTAAACAAATGGATTTCGATTGAATATAAACTTGGGTTGGTTTAAGAATGTGATGATTTTGTGTTTGTGGGAGTTTAAGATTAGGAAGAAGATGAAGATGAACTATGGGTGAATTGAAATCTTGAGCACGCAGTTACATCACGAGTCGTTGGATCACCAAACGATCATCATGTAGCTCGTCTTGAGTGGTGGAATAATGAGGCAGTGTACCTCACGACTGAACTAACGAATCATTGGTAACGACACATTGGGACCAGTCATTCAGTACACTGGCCAATCTTGAAGGAAGTCCAACTTCGAAAGACGATGAGTGACCATGAGTCATTGCCATGGTAACTACTCGTTTAGTCACCCGTCAGACCACTAGGCACCAGCTGTAAATGTTTTCTGCTCATCTCATCTTTGTGTACTAACAATGTTTCCACAGGTACAATGGCTCCAAAAGGTACACTAAAGAAGAGCCCAATAAAGAAAACAAACATCCGAGGCAATCAACCTTCATATCGTAGATCAAGTGTGATGATCCATCCTCCTGGGAAAAGTCAAGTGGATCTGAGGAAAAGTATGACATATCAGAGGAGCAGTTAGTGAGGAGATCCACCAGGGCTAGGTCTCAACAATCTCAAATTCGACAGCCCCAGTCGATGCTCCACTCCACCGCAAGGGATCCGCCCAACCGCACCAATGAGAATGGTGCCATCGTCGCCGCACTTGTTCCCAGGCTCCCACGCCTGGGCGAAAAACAGAGAGAGTTGATAAATCATATGCTAAATGAGGGGACTTTGATAATGAGCTGACTGAGACCTCGGACACATCAAATGAGAAACCAAGAAATGTGAGATGGTGTGTCCATTATATGCGGGTTATATATTAAAGGAGATATTGCTCCTAATGAAAAAGGAAATTTGAAGAGGAGCATATACGAGGAGCCAAGGGTGATCACTACAAGGCTGAAAGACCTTTCTAAGCTACATGCGGTGTTCGATAAATACAGGTTCGGGTGGTTGACCGCGCCATCAGGCTACAACCCAGTTTATTCCGAGAGTTCTATGTAGCGTATGCGGCCACATTGCGAAGAGCAGCATTAGGGGTCGTGGATTGGAAGAAGAGGCCTGCCTTAAATTAGGTGTTGGTGAGAGAGACTGGAGTAGATATTCTGAGCTGCATAATCTTCTTGGATGTTGTATGTCGATATCATGCTCCGATGAATACTACGTAGTTCGACCATAGGCTATCTGAGCTTCAAGAAAGGTAGAACCAAAAGTTGAATAGCCGTGAGCGCATCCAAAGCAGGTATACTTGGCTGTCTCTGATCATTTCTACGAGAGGTCCGCTAGTTGAACGGCTGCATGGTACAGAGTCGCAGATAAAGAAGGCCACACTGAACTTTCAGGCGAAATTCTAGTGGTCACTAGCAGGCATTGTGGGCTTAGACCAACCAAGAATGACAACATCCTCTCACCCGACAGAGCAACTTTGGTAGCAAGTATAATGGAGGTATGCCATCAATTTCCCGCGATACATTGTTGAGGAGAGTAGAGAAAGGGCAATCAACACGATACCTACCATTCCGTTTCCATGTTTCATTGATAGACTCGTCAAGAGTAAAAGGTACTGGTATTGCCATCAGTTGACTAGAGAGTAGTGGTCTAGAAGATTACTGATATCAGGTTGATTCGAGATGACACAAACCCGGTATCGAGGGCAAGGACTCAGGCAGCTGTATCTCATTGAGCGACTATATTAGCAGAGGGATTTGGCAGTGGTATGTAATGACAAAGACACACTGAGTTGGTATCGAGCCTATGGAGGGAAGAGAGAGAGAATAGCCTGAGGCTATAGATGAAGCAGACACCTCCACACCTGTCGATGTTCCTGAGTCATCATCTACAACAACAGCACCCAAACCTCCGCCTGCGCTCCACGAGCCACTATAGCCGGCCTAGTTACGGTTTCACATGAGCTCTTAGTTGATATGGATAGGTGGCTAGCTAAGGCCGAGAAGCAATAGGCACACACAACCTACAGGTTAAAGTTCTGATATAGCAGGTAAAGTCGTGGGTGTCAAAGTAATAGAGACATTGTCCAGCCTATGCATGGACAATTGGATGCTTTTGAGAAGAGAATGGATGAGCGCCTTGCACAGCTACAGCGCTTCTCGGAGTTGTCTAGATGGTACTCAGAGCTAGGAGCACTCAAATCTGAGGTGCGGGACTTGGCCACACGACAGGTATCTGTAGTACCTCCAACGGTACTTACCCGTGATAGAGGACAAGTTTGAAGAAGAATTACCACCAAACTTTGGCTTTATCATGGAGGATCCGGTGGCACATGATAAGGGGAAGAGGCCTCGTGAGGAGGCAAGTTTTGATGATGATGCTTCTGCTCCGCTAGCAAAAATGAGAGCAAAAGGAGATGAAGAGAGCGCTGCATGAATCGATAGAGGAGGTTCTGACATAGAGCCAGATCTGGCGGCTGAGAGCTTCCGTGGAGAATGAACCAGCTCTTTTGGTCCCAGAGCCTGTGCACCGGGTCAAGCTGGGTAATATTGAAGTTATGTATATTGGAGAGAGACGGCCACCCTCCACCAACCGTAGTTGACACCTAGGTCACACAAGTATGTTCCCTATTTCCTTAGCTTTGTCTCTGATATATATATGCGTCGAGGACGACGCATGCTTTTCTTTTGATGGGGGTGGGAGGGATAATTGCGGCTTTCGGCTGAACATAACCCTAAGGTTTTTCTTGCCAGATATCTTTTCCCTGGTGTTCCATATCTGAAGTAGGACTAGCACGTTTAGGATTTTACTTTTATATTTTTGTATTTTTGTGTCACCAGAAGAAAGTTAGTATAATAAAGGCAACTCAAGAGCTGAAATTGTTGATTTTTTTTGTCCTACGAAATTATTTGTATATGTGTATGTGAAAGTTGATAGGTATGACCTTTGTGAATCTTTGCATGGCATTGAAACTGTGAACATGTTTACCATTGTATGGTTGTACCTGGAACGAGTGCAATTAGTAGAAGTGATGATATTGGTCACCTGTGTTATGTGTGAGTGAGGTTTACTAGGCTGAATCTCTGCCAGGTTTCCACCTAGAACTTGGTCTCGTCACCATACCAAGATAGAGGATAGAGGTAACTATAAAAGGATCATAGGTTTTTTTTAGCCCATTTTAGCCTTAAAAGACCTACCAAAAGTGAATAAAAATCCCTTGATCCAAATGTTTGAGCTTAAATTGACCTTTCTTTTTGTTTACACCAATTCACCTGCCTGATTTTATTAAGAATGAACATGTTTTGGCCCTGGTCCCTCCAAGGACATTGTGAACTTCAACTCAGGAAAATCGTGTAAGTTGAGGGTGGCTACTATAGGGGTGATTAAGAAGAGTTGGGAGGAATGAAAATTGGGTAGTAAAAACAGGAAAGAGTGAGTGCAGTATGCATAATGAAAAGAAAAGAAAGAAATAAAAATTGTTGTCAAAAAGCAAGAAAAGAAAAGAAAAATTCCTCATCAATGAGTGTTTGAATAAAGAGAAACCGCATCCGTAGTTGCAACTATCTGGGTCATTATCGGCAGGTTGATGAAATCAACCCATTTCTTTCCAGTCAGGACTACGATTTCATCCGAAGATGATGTTGAGTTGTATATTAAAGAGATGGTCCGACTGCATGGTGTCCCAGTATCTATCATCTCCGACAGAGGTGCATAGTTCACAACAAGATTCTGGCAGTTATTTTAGAAAGGTTTCGGGACACAGGTTAATTTGAGTACAACCTTTCACCCCCATACAGATGGCCAAGCTAAGCGCATGATTTGGACACTCGAGGACATGTTACCGGCGTGCATGCTAGACTTCGGAGTGAGTTGGGACGAGCACCTACTTCATATTGAGTTTGCATACAATAACAGTTATCATTATGCTATTCAGATGGCACCTTATGAGGCTTTATACGGGCGAAAATATAGGTCCCTCATAGGATGGTTTGAAGTAGGGGAAGTAGGGTTGATCGGACCTGATATGATACATCAATCATAAGAAAAAGTGAAACTTATCAGGGAGCATTTGCTAATAGCCTAGAGTCGTCAGAAGTCCTATTCCAATGTTTGGTGTAGAGACTTAGAATTTGATGTTGATGATTGAGTATTCCTGAAGGTTTCACTTATGAAGGGCATTATGAGATTTGTCAAAAAAGGCAAGCTTATCCCTAGGTTCATTAGGCCATATCAGATACATCGTAGGATAGGTCGAGTAGCTTATGAGTTAGAGTTGTCTTCGGAACTAGAGTCTGTTCATCCATTCTTCCATGTGCCAATGCAATGGAGTGCATAGAAAACCCTTCTCGGGTTGTCTCGGTTGAGGATGTTCGAGTCACTGAGGAGTTGTCCTACGAAGAGACTCCAGTTTCTATAGTAGATCGAAAGGTTCTTAGATTGAGGACTAAAGATGTAGCCTCCATTAAAATTTTACGGAGGAACATAAATATAGAGGAAATGACTTGGGAAGCTAAGGACGATATGAGGTCTAGATATCCTTACTTATTTCAGGATTGACTAGGATTGTGCAGTAAGGTGATATTGTTTTCGGTTGTTATTTTGGTTATTTATGTTATCAGTATTGATTAGTTGCTCACTTTTATGTTATGGAGCTATGCCATATAGTTTCTTGTAGCATCCTATGAGGCACCTAAGCTTGACTTTTTGGTGTTTCAAGTTTATGGATAGTCCATATTATAGAGGAGACTCTGCCAAATTTTTCCCGGCAATGGCTAAAGAGTTGAGTCTCTTAAAGATTAGATTATATTCGAGGTAGAATGTTCCTAAGGGGGGATGATGTTACACCCCGTAAGTTTCTATCATTTAACGGATGCATGCTTTTGTATGTTGAGAGTTTTGGAATCCGACGTATGCGGGAGAGGGCTCAGGGGATGAGCGTACGAGCACGTGGTCGAGCGAGTAGGAGGCCGGGCCAGAGGCAGGGCGCATCGGGCATTGCGCCACGCATCCATGCTTGTGCACTGGCCGAAGCATCACGCCATTGTGCTAGCGTTATGGGCTGTGCTCCGCGCCTTCGTTGCCACATCCTCAAATTATATATAAAATGCTTCATGTTTAAATGAATCATTTCAATATTTCCCCAAGTTAGAAGAGCGGACGTGAGTGATTATTTCATGAGGTTTTCACCGAATTGCGTCGTTAAACTCCGTTCAATTACAAATTCACGAGTTTGGGGCCTACGAGGAACGTATCTATGGAGTTATTTCTTAAAATATAGCTCGTATTATCAGAGTCCCGCCGAGTGGAATCACTTCTAATTGATTCTTAAGCGTCTACAAGTGATAAGTAAGGATTTCTACCTTCTAAACTCTCGGAAATTTGTAAGCTTTTGGCTGAATTGGATATAGTTTGATTTATAGATTAATGTGCTTTAAGGATATTTTACTAGCCATTTCCTTGCATTGAAAATAGTTTTATTCTGTTAACGTAAGGCCTGTAATTTGGAGGAATTCTCCGTTTTAGGTTGGAACTAATTGGATGAACAGAAATCGACGATTAAGGTATGTAAAGGCTAATCTCTTCGGCAAGTTATTCTTGTTGTAACACTGATACGACTTGTGCTTCTGTAGTAACTTAATAATTTGAATGTTGTAGTTATTCTTCACGAATAAAATTGAGATTGTTGCATAGTATCCTTGGTTGGGGTTGTTTGATTTCATACGACCTCTCGCCATGAATAGTTGAGGGGTTGTTAGTTGCACGAACTTCTTAAAAAGCTATAAATTTTTTATGGAGCTATGATGCTGCTGACACTTACGGAGCTACGAAGTTGCTATGGCTTACGGAGCTATAAACTACTTTTGGAGCTATGAGCCCGAATTGCCTATGGAGCTACAGTATTGCTTATGGAGCTATTAATTGTCTGAAAGGACTGAAGTGAAGCCTTTCGGGCCACATTGGAGTCTCCTACGAACTCCTTCTATTCCAAGATGACGCTACTGACCTTCATTAGGGTCTGGTGTGCCCGAGACGCAGTTGTAATCACATATGGGGCCTTTGGGGTACCAATAGGGGTATGTAGACTGATTGGCACTTGCCGAGGCTTCTGGGGGCCCAGGTAGCTTAACTCTATGTTGGTTGTATCTTCCAAGTTTATGGGGGCCCGGTTAGGTACTTGTTTGAGTATTATTTGCTAGTTGTAGCTTATGATTATGACATTGCACCGGTTAGACTCTAATTCTTGTTGCTAGTTACTCCAAGTTCTTTTAACAACTTTCATTCAGCTATTTCTATTACTGCCTACATATTCGGTACATGTTGTACTGACACCCACATCTGGGGCGCCGCATACTTGCCTGCAGGTTCGGACAGACGAGTTTCAGGACCTCCTTGGCAGCTACTCAGGGTCAGCAGATTGGTAAGCTCCCTTCCTTCGGAGTTGCCAATTAGAGAAGGTTTGCTTATGGATCGGGCCCTGTCCCGACCACTATTTCACTCTTAGAGGCTTGCAGACTACATTTCTTAGCTAGTTGTTGGTTGTTGGCCATGTGGGGCGTATATGTGTTATGTTTTGTATGTTGTCCATGTGGGGCCTATATGTGTTATGTTTTGTATGTTGGCCGTGTGGGGCCTAGTATAGATATCTGTTAGCAGTCTTGTTTGCCGTAATTTATATATCTGCCTGTCTTCCTTCTATTATGACTTAGACAGTATGATGGTCTTGTCAACCCGCATAGGATCCTTTCATTATTTTGATTGTTGGGTTAGCTGTCTCTATGCAAGTTCGTTGTGCGGCCTTGTCGGCCTGAAGCTACGTTTACAGACAAGATATGGCTATTCATTTTCTTGATTATGTGTTGCTGGAAGGCACCAGAAGTGCATATTCCTAGCTTAGTCAGCTCAGATTCCAGTGTGTCACTAGGTATTAGTCATGCCTCCCAAGCTAGGCCGTGACAACAATGGCTATGGAATTCATGTCGATAAAAATAGGGACAAGCCTAATATACCTTAGATTTTTTGGAGAACCCAAACTAAGCACCTCCACCCTTATAAGCATCAAGTTACTTCCTAAGAGCATCCCAAGTTACTGTCAAAACGCAGTCAACATAACTCAACAGTAAAACAAGACAAACAAAGCTTACCCGACAAGATTCATACAAATTCAACGGTAGAAACTCCGAGACAAAAATCTAATGGAGTTAACACACATATAACCAAACTCAAAAACAAAGAAAAACCAAAGGAAGAATGCTTACCAATATTTTCATTAAACAACAACCAACCCCCNATGCCTCAAGGCAGTTGAAAATCCATGAGAAGAATTACCGGACCCCGTTACATGCGATTCCCGACTTTTCAAAATTAAAATCATATTAGACCATGGCTTCCAACCCCAAAACCATCAAGAACATGTAAGGGAAGCTTGAGAGAGTGTTTAGTGCAAGAACACTTCTAGAAATTTGGATAATGACCCAATCTATGGATCAAGGGACTTAAATAGTCCTCCACCGCCTCAACCCGCTTGTGACATGTTTTCTTGTGCGGTCGCGCAAAAATGCAAATATCTATCTATTCCGAAATTGGATTGACGAACGATTTAATGCACTAAAAATTAGACTCATAGACCTTTAACTTGATAAATTGTAGGACCCCAAAATTCTTATATATTGGGAGAAAAGCCTCGAGATATCTGACTTAAATTTCAGAGAATCTCAAGAAAGAAAATTTGTGATAACTTTTGCCTAATTTCATTCTACCACTTGATCAACGTCCAATCTTAAATACGATCATAGAGTAACTTAAATACCTCATTCCTTCTTAGCCTATTAGGTACACTTAGTTCTACCTCGAAAGCACGAATTTATCGCTCAAATTATCCGGGATGTTACAATATATATATNACGCTTTGTTTGGATTGTGGTTACTCATGGTTTCGTAAATATTTGTCTAGTAGGCAGTAACTAGTAAGTAAATAATCCAAAGACCCAATATTCACCTAAAAATCTAGCAAGATAAAATAAACTCTTCAGTCTTCATCTTCACTTTTCGTAGACTTCTCATCCTCTCCTCATTCATTCGACACTAGTCACTTTCGCATATTTATTCTATATCTTCTTTCTATTTTTCTTATGAGTTGAGCCGTTAAGCTACCTTCGTTTCTTCATTTGTAATTTTCCAATTTTTGATTAATTTAGGTACGTTTTATTTAAATTTTTTTAAAAAAAATAAAAACCCAATTTAGTTATATTTGATTTAGTTAAAAATAAAATCAAAAACCGATTAAATCAAAAGAACCGATTATAATCAAAATTGAAAAAAACTAATTTTATGTTGGTTTGATTTGGTTTATTAATTTAACAAATTGAGATGATTAGTTTGGTAATTTTTTAATGAAAAACCAAACCAACCCGACCTATATATGTCCCTACCTATGATCAAATAGCTGATGCTTTTACCAAGCCTTTGTCCAAGGTCCTCTTTCTGAATTTGAAATGCAAGTTGAGAGTTGTTCCACTCCTTGCTCAACTTGAGGGGGTATGTTAGGATAATGTCATGTAAGAATTTGAGTGAAGGTCTATTTGTATATATATTTGCTTATTGTTAGGAATTGACTTAAAGAAGTCATGTAATTATTTTCAAATTATGAATCCTTAACAATGACAACTTTGGAGTCTTATTCTCCAAGAAACTCAGGTACCTATATGTTGATGTATCAATGTAAAGAATTGAGAGGGGGTTCAGAATCATCTTTTACAATATAAGCGTTCATAGTTTTATTAATTCGAAGTAGCACTTAGGATGTGTTCATTACGAAGGAAAATATTTTTCAAGAAAATATTTTTTAGAAAAACATGTTGGGTGTGGGTGGATAGGGAAGGGAGGGTCGGTGTGCGAGTGGGGTGTGGGTGGATAG
>JACEIK010003381.1:0-20586 GCA_018107945.1 Datura stramonium | reverse complement strand
ATATATAATCTAATTAAATAATTTTGCATTAAAATTCAATTAGGAGTTTTTATTTGCATTAAATTAATTAGGTGTTTTTTAATTGTTTTTTATCTAAAGGTATTGATACATTTCCCACCATTTTTGTAACGGCTTGTTCGATCGTTATAGAACCTTGACAACCTAAGCATGAATAAATTTAAAATTTTTGCAAGTCTGGGTGAAGTCCCCAAAATTAAAAGATTATGAGATGAACGATTTCGTTTAGGCTAATTTTAAAAATTCAGGTGGGCCTAGACGGAGGGCTGCCACAACGAATTGGTTATGCTGTAATGGAACTGTTGCAGCGGAAGTACATTCGCTGCATGGACCAGAACTCCGCAATCCTGTCCCGGTTAGTATTTATAAATATATTTCCATAAGGGGTGCTGAATAAAAATGCCCAGAAAATAGAAGATAGGATTTTGAAACAAGTAGAGAAACGAGAATACTAGAGAAGGCAAGACTTCACCCTCCATCGTGATGATTTTCCGTAAGAACTCGAAACTCGAGACCAACACGCAGCTGGGAGTTTCTTATGATAGCTTGGCGCCTAAGTAAGCTATGAGTTATTTTCTTACTTTCTAGACATTGATTAGCGAATCGTATATGTTCGTATGCTTGAGGTGCTATTGACGAGTAGGAAGAAATCCCATGTTAATCACTACTATGTGGAGTATGATTAGTAGGTACCTATTAGACGAATGTAATTGAAAGTAATTAAGGGAGAGGTGACTAGAATACCATAACATGATGTTCGTGGGTACGGAGAGTCCTTAAATTAGATCGCTAGATTCCTGTCTGTGTAAGTGAATCATAAGGGGCCACAACAATGTACTTCTCAAGTAAGGGATTGTCGTATGATCATGGCAAGGGTATGGGACAGTCATGTACTCATAGAAATCTATCATGACCCGAACATAGGCCCAGATCGAGACACGGGATTGGGAACCCCAAGGGACTCCAAGTCGACCCATGGAATGAACATATAACTAACTCAATCAATAAAGCGGAAGATCATCATACATAATATAGCGGAAGTATAAACATGGCAAAAGGTCTGAAATTACATCACTTGTGTTTAAAGATAAATATAAACTATGTCCGAGAAAGCCTCTACCACAGACGAGTTGATGGGATAAGACCCCAACTAACTCTCTAAACTGAAACTGAAAATACACCAACATAACTGAAAAAAAGAGGGCCCCTCAACAGATGACGACTCACCAACAGAGACTGACGCTACTCCGAAAGATGGCTAAGGTCGAGGCTAAATCTAAGTACTGGAGCTTGTATTATGAAACAATACAATATAGAGTATGCAGTCAGTATGTGAAATGTACCGAGTATGCAAGGTAAGTAAAACGGATATTTAAAATACATAAAAGTTCATAAGAGTAGGACATGATCATAACATAAATATCATAATGCAACATAAGGCTCAAGGTTTCAAAATATTCATAAATCATTCATAATCATGCTCATGAGATAAAAGCTCTATTAACATCACTTGAGTTAAGGTATACAATCATAACCATACATAATGTTCGGTCTATTTCGCAACTACACACAAGTGCACGTGGTCAAACAAGTAGTAAAATGGCTAAAGTAAGCCAAGTATCGATCCCACAGGGACTGAACCAAGGTAATAATCGTCCAAGGTACTAATTGACTTAAGTGCTAATGAACTCTAACTTTAAAAATTCAGACAACAATTTAAAGAAGATTTTGAGAGTTTATTTCCTAAATTATACTAATCTAAGACAAAATTGTAAAGTGAGTCCGAACTATAGTAATGAGCAAGCTGAGGCTAAAAACAAAACATGCAGGGAATTAATTTATCGATACAAACGGTTAATCTTTTCTTTAGTTGCTAGTCAAGAATTACCCTATGGATTAAAACTTTTATTCAACCCAACTAAGAATCATGAACCTTCAACCTATATTTCTTTGATAAAGAAATTCATGTTCTAGCCATACAACACCAATTCCGTAATTGACTAATAGGACTTTCAGATATATTTCTATTCTGAAGGTAAATCAATTCTCAATTTTCCAAACTAAGAAGAGATCATATCCTACCAATTCACAACTTCCAATTTCTTTCCTTTCGAGTGATGAAACCGGATTTTAGATATACATTAACATTGGCCACACATACGTGTAAGAACAAGAATTGATAGAACAACCATGGAAGAAAAGATGAAAACCAAAATGATCAACAATTGCATTCCACTAAGGTTTGTTTTAACCTCAAGAAGAAGTGAATTTAGCCACTCATTTGTGGATTAAACATCATCAAATGAGCTTATAACATACAAACAGTTGAAATAAAGGAGAAAGAGATAGAGAAGAACCCTAAGATTTTCGTCCCCTCAACTGCCTGTAACCCACGCCCTTGCTCAACTAAGTCAGAATAATTAAAAATGAACCTAAGTGTGCTATTTATACTAGTGAAAAATTTTCCCGGAATAACAACGTCACGGAGTATCAAGGAGCACTGCCTCCATGACATTGGCTTAATCGCGGACCCTCTCTGGAATCAGGTCCTCAGCATTTAACCCTCAGCGTGCCACGACATGCAATGCGGGCTTGGCTAACGCGTGCCACGACGCCGACGCGAACCATTACTTGAATTTGATGTTCCAAGTAATTATGCCCAATGTGCCATAGGTTGTATCGCTTGGCATTGCCTCTGTGTCACGGAGGCAACGCGGAGCTTCACTAGAAATTGCCAACATAACACATCAAAAACAGTTTCGCGATGGCAGCGTGGACACGGCTCCACTGCGAGCCCTTTATTTGCTGCTTTTCCTTGACCTTTTCCACTGCTCGCTTCCGAGTCCTTTCCTGATTTTCACCAACATGCATCTTAGCTTCCTAAAATTATAGATTTTCTCGCAAAACAACACTAATCATGTTGGTTAGTATAAATTCACATTTTAACTACAAATCACATGAGAAAGTACAAATAACGATAGATAAAAAGACGAAATGAAGCATTTATATCACTGGGCATATAATTCTGCCCAAGATCACTTACCCCACACTTTAAACTTTACTGCCCTCGAACAATAATCTCACATCTCATGCAAGTTACACTCTGCTGCATAGCTACTTTGGCTGGACAATTCAAGCTACAGTTATACCGATTATTTAATATAGCAAATCATCAAGAAAACATGCATAGTCTCATCAAGACAATGACATTCACCACATTAAGACCTCTCCTAGACTCAAGAATCGACTCGATCTCAGCAAACCTGTCAGCTAATCAAGACATCGGACACGAATTTCAATCTCCTCTCGTCAAGCATGTGCCTCACAACACAAGAGAATTTTCCCCTTTCTATCATAAGGATCTCAAACATTACATTTAGGGAATATGAACACAATTTCTCCCAAAAAATTCACATGCATCATGTCATGAACCTTAGGCTTGACTTCCAGTATTATCTACTAATATAAGGACGCGTGATGTAAGATTACGTAGACTTAACGGGTTGTAATGTAAGCTAAGGAACTAGTAAATATCAAGTAGCTAATAATAGCAAATTCAGCATCCTTAAGCGCTTTTCACGCATCCCACCAAATATTATGGGCATTACTTCTTCCTTCATCCTCCCATTCTTGGAAGTCTTTCTTTATTTTTGTTCCCATTTACTTGCCACACTCGACTTAATAACAAAGATTTATTATACATCTTTATTTTATTTACATTGGCAAGTGCAACTTTGACCTTTTCTTTACTTTCACCAGTCTCCGCTTTTCCTTTCTTTTCACACTTCTCACTCCTTGACACTATGGGAAAATTATTTTTTTCTTGAGTGCTAAGAGTTTTGGATCAATTCACGGATAATGAAAAGAAGGGGTTAAGCTCGGCTTGTACCTTTTCGATGAAAGAAAAAAAATAGCCAAAAGGCTCAATGGGGCTAACTAGGATGTACATTCAAGGTAGGTATGATAATGGAAAAAACTTTCGGTTAAATGAAAGAAATGCCTACATCCTTTCCTTTACATCACATCCTTCATTTCATTTCTCGTACACACACCAGAAAGTTCTATACACTTCATAATAGCATGGAATAATCAAACTCACTATACACTCATTGCACGTGCTCAACTTCAAGACCTATTCACAGACTCTTCAATCAGCCTAATTACAAGAATTCAAATATTAAGCCTCAATCACACCGAATCGAGCTCTATGGCCTAGGGATCTCAACAGTTTACACAGCTGTATGCTTTCATACGAATCACCTTTTTGCATCCTAAATATCATGTACAACACGCAACAAGAATTCTGAACCATAGTAGCGACATGTTTGGCATACAAACAAAAATAAGTAAATAAAAGAAAGAAAAACTAATTCTATCGACACGCTCAAGACAATGTCCATCCATCATAGGGAACGGTCACTATTTAGGACTTGTCTAATGGGACAATTCTCGGTAAAAGCACCAAAACAAACGCGAGAAACCCAATCATAAAAATAATTCAACGAAATTTTTAAAATATCGATACTCATAGAAACAAAAATATTTACGTAACTATCTAACAACAAACTCAGCACAACACACAATGTACTTTCACATTCATTGGTAACACTGATTTACAATACAATACTACGCACAAAAATCACAGGTCATAATTTTTTTCCAAGCACAACAACAAGACATGAACATAAACAACAACAAAACAACCAGCACCTAACTACTTCCCAATTTATTTCTAAATCGAACACTGTCCCCAAGCACTACAAAATTCGCATAGCACAAAAGTAGTGTGGAAACTCCCTAATCAATCGAAGTGATTAATTTCTTTGTCAAAAAGCTGCTGCCTTGTCCCCTATATCTGAATCGCCCTCTACCCTATCCGACTCAATATCTCGAGTCCTCATGGCGTGTCATACCTCATCGGTGGGACATTGTCATCTGCTGTGCCCATAACAAATCCTGGCCCCACTTAGCATAGAGCTCCGAGCATTTTCATTAAGGGGGTAGTCCAAGTCGTGAGCTGCCACAACTCGTCTTATGTTTCTGGCTTCCCGCCTATGCGCCACTGCAGCATCTTTCATCCCGAACATACAAGCCATGTAATTGATCATACCGAGCATGTCGCCGGCTAGTGTGAGAATCGCCCGTGAGTGGGTGTCTGCGCCTGTTTTGGTGACGTCCTAGGCACGCCTATCCATCTGCGGGATGTAGTCTAGGGCCTCTTCCTCGGATATCCAGTCCTCAAGAACGTGGTCAGCAAGCCACCAAACCTGCATTCGTGGCCCTTGATGCAAACAGCTCTCTTTATGGAGATGATCACCGCCCAACATTAATCTCCACTTTCATCAGGTGGCATAAACCAAGCACACGATCTCGGGCAGGACATCTGTCATGTGTACCCCCAGGATCAGGCAGGAACAAACAATTTTGAGCTAAATCCTGGCTTTCCTGTTCATTTGAGAGTAGGGCAGTGGTCTCGATGGCAGCCCTCTCCTTGTGCCCGCTCCATCGCATTGCCGAACGGGCTCCACAGCTACAGAGTAAGGTCTGGAGCATCCGCATAAGGTGGAGTTATGTTCAAACTTGCCGGAGTACATGGTCTATGTCCTGGGCGCCCCCAATATGGCATTAAGGTGATGCGGCTCAAAGGTTACAACCTGCCCCCTTATCTTGATGGTGTGACCGCGGAGGCCGGGCTCCGCCGCGAGAACCCGCATCAGATGGAGATTGCACTCTTGGGCTCTCTTCAAAGATGAAGTTCACCCGGCAAAGTGTTAATCCAGTGTACGATTCTGGGGAATTCCTGTGCCAACGGCCTCTGCAATGTGCTCCTCGGGGAAGTATTTGTTCTCCTTGTGCTTTGGCTACCATTTCTTCCCTTCGCGCGCCACCCATCGGGGTTTCGTATTGACGGCGTTGGCCGCGTTGAACCGCTGGTGTCAGCCGGAACTGCTGTTCCCAGTCTAATCCTCTTTCTTCCGGAGCCTGATGTAGATGCTCCTCTTTCCTTTGTCTTGCTGCTAGACATCGTTCCTGTCAAATCAAACAGACAGTCCTAATGTTATTCAAGTCAATATTTGCTTCGACTAAGGTTGCAGAGTTGCCACTCCCATTAGTCTTTAGCCACAATTTAACCAATTCGGCAAGACAATCATACTTTTCAAATTTTTACAATCAACATGCCTTGTGCATTCAGATAAGTCGATGGAATAATTACTATGTACTACTCGTACTTTGTACAACTAATCACAATATCACTATCGATTCCATTACATCACATAACACTTAGCAAAAAAAATTTCAATAACCTATGCAATTCATCAATTTTATTTTCCTAAAATCTTTATTTATTTAGCATATTCAACATTAATCACCATACCCACTACCCAACATGCACAACTCCAACATTTTCATTTCCAACTCAATTTAGTTTCTTCCTGTTCACATAACAATCCTAGGTACCAATTTCGCAAAATTCAATCAAACAAGTATTTATCGAGTTCATATAATCACAACGTATACTACTTAACATCAATCAGCCAACTTAAATGAATTCAAACTCAGTTTACACTTAGGGCAAGGTTTACTTCACTTTCACATGCTCAAAAATTGAAAAATTAGGCAAAAATTGATGTTAAGTTCAAGAACATACTTTAATTCGATGATATCGAAGAAAAGTTGGTGAAGAAACTTTGGATCCTAGTCCGTGTCACGTTGGGGAAGGGGGTATTTTAGGGTGTTTGTCGCGGGAGGGGAGTGGGAAATGGGGAAAAATGAGGGGATTTCGTGGTTAAAAGGAGGGTTTTTTGCGCTGGTTACCCGGCGACCCAAAGGTGAATTCGGACGTGAATGACACCTCAACGTGTCACAAAGGGTAATGTGGAGCACCCCTCCGTGACACGGGAGCCATCGCAGGTGTCTGGAATTTTTAAAAATGCAGAATGCACCTCAACGTGTCACTGGGAGGGTAAGAGGCCCTCCTCCGCAATCGCGTAGTCACTGCTTTGCCACTTTTTATTTTTTCTCACCTCGGGATTTTTCCTATGAGTCCTTTGCATTTCTTTGCCTCCGGGTTCAACCTGAAATTCATCTCACAACAAGAAATTGGTTAGAATTGTAGGTTTCAAACACAAACACAAAAATTAAAAAAATTAAAAAAATTAAAAAAATTTCTTATTTTTTTTGTTTTTTAAACTATTTCTACTCGTATATTACAACAATTTCCAAGGCTGCCTCCTGCAGCGCCCCGACACGGCCGCGGTCTGGCGCTATTGAAGCTCAATCATCCTTAGAGTGTCGGACGCCTTTCTTCCAAATAACGCCCTCACCCCTAATACATCATCATGCTTACACCGCTGCCCATTAGCCGAGAACGGGCATTTTGATCTTCCTGCCACAACTCCAGTTTTAGGGTGTCCTCAAGCGGTGGTTTTCCCATCGATCTCGTGAATCAACAATCTGAGCAATATCTCAAGCTTGGTCAGCCACGTTGATTGCTGAAAGCTCTCATATACGACCGGAGGCTTCGTGGCCTTGTACAAGTCAAATACCTCCACCTTGTCATGCGCCCGCATATCAGCCGCCCCTGCAGCTACATCAATCAAAGCTTTCCGGGGTTGCCAAGAAAGGACGTCCCAAGATAAATGGGACTGCATCCGGCTCAAAATCCAGCACAACAAAATCTACTCGGGAAGATAAGGAGCCCACTTCTGCACCAAAGACGCCCCTCCACAATGACATCCGGTCTGGCCAAAGAACGCATCCGCTAGCTACAAGATCACTCTAGTTGAGTCTAGGGACTGCCCAGCCCCAACCTTCGAATACTGATGTTGGCATCAGTTAATGCTCGCCCTAAATCACATAATCTGCGAGCTTGGATACTTTTCCCAATTGTAATTTGAATTGTAAAGCGCCTGTGGTCCTGGAGTTTGTGGGCAACTGCTCAGACCTCCGAAGTGCACTCCTCCGTTATCGCCACCGTAGCGTACTTCGTTAACCTGCTTTTGTTCGCCACGATGTCTTTGATATATTTTGCATACTTCGGCACTCACTGCAAAACAGCAACAAGAGGTAAATTAATGTACTGCTTAAGAACCTCCATGAACTTTTTGAAACACACTTCCTGCTTGTGTTTCTTTAATCTATAAGGGAAGGGGGTGTGGTCTTTTGGTTCAGCTTCCTTCTTCTTCCCCTCTCATCATCGTGTTCCCTCTCATTCTCCACCGCTCCCGACCGGGCCGAGGTCTTTCTGCCCCACCCTTGGTTGTAAACTACCTTGTGGTCACTGTATTTACTTTCTTGGGATTCGGGCTGCGTCACTCGGTACTCCTCCTCTCGACCTGGTGTTTTGAGCTCCAGCTAGCTGCCCAAAATGGTACTCCAGCGCCTTTGTAGCCAACCGATTGTCTTTTACATCGGCTGCCACTCCCTACATAGTCGCCCGCAATTGAGCTGTTAGCTATCATCGTTTAAACATTTCAGTGCTGGGTGGTGGTGGTGGAAGAGGTGCATTGCTGCTTCTGTGGCTCGAGACTGATAGTTCTGCTGCCCTCCTTGATTTCTCTGCGCTCCCTGACTAACTCGCCCTTGATGGCTGTTACTACCTCAGAGAAATTCCATGAATCCTCCAATTGGGAGTTTTAGTTGTTGCCATACTATTGGTGATTAATTCTTTGTACATTACCAAACAAGTTCACTGAATCAGGATTTGCACCACAACACTCACCTCGAGTGTTCATTACTACCGCACACTTCACACCCAAATCTGTTGCACTACATTCACTGGGCTTGAAATTGATTCAAGCTCATACTATTGAAGTGGTGTTGAGTTGATTCTGTAACGCAGCTATCTGTGCAGCGATAGCTGTAAACCATCCACTTCCAAGACTCATGCCGCTTTCCTTGCTCCTCCTCCTTAGAAGAGTCTACATTCCACTCTGGATTTCGCTGAAATACACTTAACAAAGTATACAAACCCCTCCTAATAAGTCTTTTCTAATGCTTGTCCCCTCAGCCTCCGCTGAGTCTAGCAAAATTTTTTGTGTGGGGTTCCAAAACCCTATGAAAGTATGCACCAGCACATCATTGGACTGGTGATGATGAGGACAATCCCAACATAGATTTGAATTTTTCCTGAAGCTTGATGATTCTCACAATCTCTTTGTTTAAAACTTAGATCCGACTTCTAAGTCTTGCTGTTTTACGGATGGAAAGAACCGTATCAAAATTTCCTTGCAAGATCATCCCGCGGTGATGGAATTAGTGGCTTAGATTTCAACCACCTCTTGCTTCTCCTAAGAGTGGAAAATGGGAACAATGTAAGCCCGACGCAATTGATGATACCTACTGTGGGATGTTAGTCACTTATCTCAAAAGTTTTGAGATGTTGTTGTGATCCTCGTGAGGGAGACCTGTGAATTGCCTGCTGGTGTGCAGCAATTCGTACCATATTCTGTTTCAGCTCAAACCTCCTTCTGGCTCAGGTTTATAATGCTTGATGTAACGTTGTTAGCATGTGCGATTGCCACTTCGCGAACCGGCCTAATTGCCATTTCCTCAAGTACCACACTGCCCTTACAAGTGGTGGATTTTGTGGTTGCTCCAGGATTGTCTGTCGTAGCAATATAACTTCCCTTTGACGATGCAATTGTCTTTCCGGCTTTATGTATGAATCCATCAGCTCCTTGTCTCTTGCTAGTGTTCAATATCTGCAAAAGACAGGCTAAGATCAAGTTGTCAGCACTAATATAGAAATCGTAAACTAACACTTAAGAAAACAATTCTACCAATTGCCAGTCCCCGGCAACGACGCTCAAAAATTTGTTCGGTCTGTTTTGCAACTACACGCAAGTGCATGGTCGAACAAGTAGAAAATGGCTCAAGTAAGCCGTATCGATCCCACAGGACTAAACCAAGGTAATAATCGAATTATGTTAATGAATTCTAACTCTAAAATGCATAACAATTTAAAGAAGATTTGAGAGTTTGTTTCTAAATTATACTAATCTAAGACAAAATTGTAAAGTGAGTCTGAACTATAGTAATGAGCAAGCTGAGGCTAAAATGAACATGCAGGGAAGTAATTTACCGACATAAATCGGGTTAATCTTTCCTTCGGTTGCTAGTCAAGAATTATTGCCTATGGATTAAAACTTTCGTATTCAACCCAACTTCTAAATCATGAACCTTCAACCTACATTTCTGTGATAAAAAGAAATTCATGTTCAAGCCATACAAAACCGATTCCGTAATTGACTAATACGACTTTCGTATATATTTCTATTCAAGGTAATCAATTCTAATTCTTCCCCAAACCAAGATGATCATATCCTACCACTCACAACTTTCCAATTCTTTTCCTTTCGAGATGAAACTGTATTTTTTAGATATACATTAACATTGGCCACACATTAATGCAGCAAGAACAAGAATTGATAGAACAACCATGGAAGAAAAGATGAAAAACCAAAGTGATCAACAATTGCATTCCACTACAAATGTTCTTTACCTCAGCAAGAAGTGAATTTAGCCACTCATTTGTGGATTAAACATCATCAAATGAGTATAAATCATACAAATAATTGAAATAAAGGAGAAAGAGATAGAGAAGAACCCTAAGATTTTCGGGCCCCTCAACTTCCAGCACCCACGCCCTTGCTCAACTAAGTCGGGATAATTAAAATGAACCTAAGTGTGCTATTTATACTAGTGGAAATTTTTCCCGGACAATAAGCAATGTGTCACGGAGTGCATCGCGGAGCACTGCCGCTGTGACACGGAGCTAACGCGCACCCTCTCCGGAATCATGTCCTCGCATTTAATCCTCGCCGTGCCACGACATGCAACGCGGGGCTTGGCCAACGTGCCACGGTGCTGACGCGAACCCCTACTGGAATTTGATGTTCCAGGCCATGCCCAACGCCAGCGACTTGTATCGTGTGGCATTTCCTCTGTGTCACGGAGGCAATGCGTGGAGCTTCGCTGGAAATTGCCAACATAACACATCCGGGCGTAATGCCTCCGCAATGGCAGCGTGACACGGCTCCATCGCGGAGCCTTTATTTGCTGCTTTTTATTGACCTTTCCACTGCTCGCCCTGAGTCCTTTTCATTTTACCACATGCATCTTAGCTTCCTAAAATTACATTTTCCCGCAAAAAACACTAATTATGTTGGTTAGTATAAATTCACATTTTAACTACATACATGAGAATGCACAAATAACGATAGATAAACAAGCACAGAAATGAACTTTTGAGTATCACTTGGGTATATAATTCTACCCAAGATCACATAACTCGTGAGGAACAGTGGTAGATTCTTATAACCGACATACCCCATATGAGAACACATAGAAATTCTGACCTGTAAAACCCTTAATCGGGAGGGTGCCTGTACTTGCTATGGTAGAACCACGAAAGGTGTGATATCACTACAAAGGTACATTTGGGGAAAAGGGACCAGTCTCAAGGGAGGTCCCATCGTAACCTATAGTAGCAAGTAGTTTTGAGATTCGGGAAAACTCCGAGCCCCGAACCTACCGTTGTTAAATACTACTCCCAAAACATATATAATGCTTATAAATACATATACATGAAATTCATGGGCAAGTAAATCAGGATAATCATACCATGCTTGAAATACGTGACCTGAAGATGAAAGTGCGCCTGGGTGAGTCGCCCCAATCATAAATTCATAACAGAGTGTCACGCCACGCCTTGGGGGGCATGATCGGCACCTCGGTGCCCTACTAGGACCTCAATCCATCGGATCAGCTGAGCCTAAGCACTTTTGCTACCAGGCTGGCTCTAACCCTGGATTCAAGAAAACGAGCTATATAACGTCTGTAATACAGCCTCCGGCCGACTAGGCCTATAGCCACCTGTAAGCAAAACAATGTGCCTACCCAGAACAAATCACCATTAGGGAACTTATGCGGGCCGATAAAGGCCATGCTGTCTAGTTATTTATGAATCAAGAAAACAAGTGCTAAACGGCTACATGACCAGCAAGGTCACTACTACAACCAACAAGGCCCTACACGGTCATCATAACAAAACTAAAAACATACACATGGCCTCACACCACCGGTACAGCCTAACCACTGTGGAATGTACAATCGTAAGCCTCTAAGAATACTCGATAACATGGTCGGGAAGTGGCCCCGCCTACCCATACTGTATAACAAAGAAAAGGAATAAACCTTCTAGCTGTCTAGCCCGACGACAGGAGCTAATGACTCGTGTGCTGGATGAATCATGAGGGATCGGCTCCTCGTCTATGAGTACTGCAGGAATGTAATGCAGCACTCCTAAACGGTACCGCACTGTATTGAGTATGAAAAGCACAATCAAAAATAACCGAAGATGAGTAATATAATTCCATAGGTAACTTGGCAGAGAGAGAAAATACAGTTAGACTGTAAATAGAGTTTGAAGCTCAGTAAAGTCGAAGACGTCTCTAACTATGCTGAAAGGGAGTAGGAGTCGCACCTGGTAACGCGGGTATTCTACTATCTGTTTACTCATAACTAACATAACATGGCGTAATATAGCCTAACATAACATAGCATGGCACATAAACCTTACCCGCCCCCATAAGCCGGGAGGCACAAAACTACAACATGCAATCTATAATTCTACCTCGGTCATCCCATCTCCCTCAGGTAACTATACGCATCCTACTGGTCCCATGGGTATGCACTTGGGCGCGCTGAGCCCCTAACTATAATTGTTCGGAGTCCGCACTTACCTCGAATCAACACCCTGCGTACCTGCTCGATGGGGGTGTGTAAAAGCCAACCAAGGCAAAAATAAGGGGAACCATCTCATCTTCGTCCCCTAGGGGACGATGCCACTTCGTAGGGAGACGTATCCTCGCCATCTAGCGGACGCAGTCGATACAACTATAACCCTGGGCTGTCATGGATGCTAGGTAATCAAAACCTAAAACAATACAGTCAAGTCTAAACTGATAATACTAACTGGATACGATACATGCTGAAAGTAATGATAGTAATGTATATATAATACATGCTGAAACAGATAATGGTATTGTATATAATTTCTATCATGTGTTGAATCTGACATCAATAAGATGTAATATTTCATTGCGTAATCATGCCGTATAACTAAGTTTCATGGTAAACACGATTTATTATTTCTAACACGCTTTCTAAAATTCATATTAAGCTACTATTTGTTTCTGGAGTACTTACGGGAACTTATATTGCTTTACTAAGTTTCTCCTGAACACGATAATGTCTTGACATACTTTACTAAATTACATACCGGCATAAACACTGCTTTTGAAAATTTCTACTAGAATTGATATCGTTCTAGTAAGTTTATGCTATGCATAACATGATGTTTCTAACATCATACTAAAATTCATACTAAACATCATATGCGGCTTCAAACATTCTACCGGCACTTACAACCCATATACCTCTAACTAATAATTTTGCCGAAGAACCGGCTTTACATACCTCAGTTTCTGACTTCTGGACTAACTGACGTAAATCAGCCAATATCCAGCTATTCCTTCCAACTACATTCATACACAGTAATTAGAAGTAAATCCAATGTAATATTCCGTAAGAAAACAACACTACTTTGAATATATATATAGGCCAAACTTTGACTTATCAAAAATAACATAAAACTCGCTATTTCTCGAAGTCCAGAAGGAGAAATACTCAATTTAGGGCTAGAGTATATTGACACTAATTTTGAGCAATTTCACTTGGTACCTTATCTCTCGATGAGACGATGATTCTCTGGCTTAATTCTCGCTAAACCAACTCAGAATGTTCTCTGTAGCTTTATACTGGGTACCTGCCTAATTTTGAGTTTGGACTGTTTGATTTGATATCACGGACAGAATTTACATCGAACCCTAGTCTCCCCTCTTCTCTCTGGTCGTTTTCTGAAAGTTAAGAGTGAAAATGAAATAAAAATCAAAGTGGGGCTTATATACTGGCCCGGACACTCTCTTCGCGGGTACGTGTTGCCATCGCGGGAGGGGTCTGCCCGGCCTCTCTGTACGGTTCGATGCGCTTGTCCGGTTTTCCCTGCGCCTTTTCTAGCATGTATGGCATTCTAAAACTCTTAACCAACATGCGAATAGGCCATCTACATGTTAAGAATTTACGGGTGTAACATCCTCCCCCTTAAGGTCATTCATCCTTGAATGTACACTTCTACTTTCTTTGAAGAATTTCAACTTATTTTGACTTATTCTAGAAAAATTTCGGCAGAGCTTCCTGTATGGCGGACTATCTCAAAAATCCTGAAATTCAGAAAAGTCCAATACAAGTACTTCACATAATGCTATAACATTCATTTCATTAAACTGGAAGGCAACATCTCACTTTTGCATGTGAATATAAAGTAACAGTAATAACAACATACTCAAGCAATCTAAGTTCAGTAATCGAGATATCTCGGCTTTCATCTTCCTCTCGCTTCCAAGTAATCTCTTCTTTGTTCCTGTTACGCCATAATCACTTGACAGAAACAATATCTTTAGTTTTTGACCTGCGAATCTGCCTGTCCAGTATGGCGACTAGAACCTCTTCATAAGCCAGCTCCTCCGTAACCTGGACATCCTAAACTAGGACGATTCGGGAGGGATCCCCTCTACATTTCCTTAGCATGGACACGTGGAAAACTGGGTGAACAAACTTCAACTCTAAAGGTAAGTCTAACTCATATGCCACTTGCCTATTCTTCAGCGAATCTGCTAAGGCCCAACCAAACCTGGGCTACGGCCTTTCTTGCCGAATCTCATCACACCTTCAAGGTGAAACTTTCGAGAAACACCCAATCCCCCATATCAAATTCTAAGTTTTTGTGCCGCATGTCAGCATAAGATTTCTGACGGCTCTGAGCAGTCAGTAAACATTCTCTGATAAGCTTTACTTTTTCTTATGACTGACGAATAATATCCGGCCCAAATAGCTATGACTCTCTACATCAAACCAGCCAACCGGTGACCTGCATTTTCGCCCACACAGCCTCATAGGGCGCCATCTGATAGCTGAGTGGTAACTATTATAAGCAAACTGAATAAGGTAAATAATCATCCCAGCTACCTCCAAAGTCCAACATATCCTCAGCTTCTGAATAGTGTGTTCTGCTTGCCCATCTCGTCCGAGGGTGGAATGATGTGTCACACCTGTGTTCCCGGACCTTCTAAAATGATTGCCAATATTTAGATGTAAATTGCACCCTCTGTCAGGGATGATGGATACTGGAATTACCATGTAGTCCGAAACTATTTCTCCGATATACAACCTGGGTCATACTCCTGGAGAGAAAGTAGCTCCTTAATAGGAAAATGGGGCTGATTTTGTCGGGCCTGTCAAATTACCCAAATCGAGTCATTTCTATGTCTAGCATGGGTAATCCTGCTACAAAATCTATATTTACTACTTCCCACTTCCACAGGCATAATCATGTTTTGAGTTAATCCGCCTGATTTCCTGTGTTCCCTTTTACTTGCCGGCGCTAGGACACTCAAGCATGAATTCTGCTATTTCCCTTTTGCTACCTGGCCACCAGTAGATTTCTTTAATATCGTGGTACATTTTTGTCGCAATCTTGGAGAGAAAAGAGCGTAATGTTCGCCATAATCCACAAGGCTTTAAAATATTCGGAACACAAAGGCGACTCATCGCAAATACTTCATCCTCGCTATCTAAAAATCCGGTGCTTTTCCTTGTTGAACTTTGTCCTTAAGCTGAACCAGGTCAGGATCTTCATACTTCCATTCCTTTACCTCCACGACTAATGATGACACTGCGTGTTCTGAATTAATGTCCGTTTTCCTCTGCTTTTGCTACATAAACGGCTAACCAGATAACTGGTGTATTTCGCCACCTCGTTGTCCGGGCTGCAGGCATGCCAAAGTTCCCATAGACTTACGGCTGATGGCATCTGTTACTACGCGCTAGCTCTTTCCTGGGTGATAATATTTACATCTAATCTTTCAACAACTCCAACCAAGGATGCTGCCGCAAATTCAACTCTTCTCTTTGGTGAAGATATACTGTAGGCTTTTATGATTAGTGAGAATATCCACATGAACGCCATACAAGTAATGTATCCATATCTTTAGGGCGATCACCGGGCTAGTTCCAGTTCATGGGTAGGATAACTTTTCGTGTTTCCTTAGCTGTCCGGGAAGCATAAGCAATCACTTTACCATTCCGCATCAACACACATCCTAACCCAAACCCGAAGCGTCACAATAGACTTCATAACCTTCTGTACCTTCTGGCAATGCTAACACTGGGCGGAGGTCAACCTGTCTTTCACCCTGTGTTCCTGCTCATGCCTCCGTCCACCGAAACTTTTTGGCTTCTTTTATACAACTTAGCCGAGGTGTCGCGCATGGCGGAGAATCCTTCAACAAATCTTCGAAAAATTCCCGCAACTTGGTGAAAACTGGTGTGGACTTCGGTCTGAGTGGTAGGTTTGGGCCATGTTTTTACTGCCTCTATTTTCTGCGTGTCTATTTGTATATCAGCATCCGGCTGACGATGTGTTCCAAGAAAGCTACCGACCCAGCCAAAATTCACATTAGAGAAATTGGCATGTAACCGATGATCATACTGATATACTATACCGGAGAAATTGACAAGTAATCTCTGTATAACTAGAGCTTTATCTGGCCTTCTGGGCCAACATGCTAATGCTACTTGCTGCTGGAAATAATTTGTATGACTGCCCGCACACCATGTGCACATATCTAATCAGAGGATCCTAATAGTGACCATGATCTCTAATAATCTAGCTGAATAACTGTGAATAACTGAATAACTAGGCTGAATGACCAATGCTGACATAGTCTAACAATGCCTTAAATGTCCTACTGGGCATTCGAGCTCATGCATAACTTCGATATTGTGGACAACTAACTGCCTTGTTATTCTAATTGACATCAGAGTCGGGGCTTAGTCAAATTAACTCCTCAAGTGATCAGCCTCGAATCTTCACAGGAGCTTACCGATTTCCTTGTCTTAGTAGACACTGTGCTAGCAGAGTACTACCAATTCCTTATGCCTTGTTCGTATCAACTCGCATCTATATTGCTGTTTTGGGGAAATTCTCGGCTCCTAGGAGCAATTCCTTAAAGACTGGCCTTCTGCTAGGACTTTGTATCTGGAATATCTTACGAAACCGCTGGGGTATTAGTCCGTCACTGACTACTTCTGATGTGGACCCTTTCTGGGGTACCGGGTCGTCCGATCAGATGGGCTGGCTAACTTGCAGGGTGTTCTACATGATAACTTACTAGGTTGACGAAGGCCGACTCTCACCTACAAGTCTGAAAAAATGATGTATGACCACTTAACATACTGGAGAATTCTGGTGTTGCTAACCTATGGAGTATGCTTTTCGGTCTCCATTTCTGGTTCTCACACATGCAATAACGTTACTGGTCTTTAGGATGTCAGTTAATACAGCGCCAACTGGCCGTTAGGGCCGTCTAATCGCGCTCAGATTATCTAACCACCATTCAGCTACTAACTCTTGTGAGCTTCTGAAGACTAAATCTGGCAACAAGCATATAAGTCCATTAACTCAATAAACTGAAAATTGAGAAAATTCCTATGGATTCATACGTGAATCACTCTTACACTGCCCTTTTTGGCGAGGGTCCAGCAGTACGATCCGTATATACTCCTAACAACTAAGTAGAATCTGTGTGACTGTAATCCCTATTGCCATCAGCATATCTGATATCTGCTGTATATATATATACTAACAACTATGTACACTACATACTGAATTTTGTAGTAATACGTAATCTCTGACATGCTCTACTACCCTATTATTGCAATATGATATACCGTTTGCCAGCCTAATGATATTCTTGTCCTTTCAGACGCTATGATTTCCGTCCCATTCTGGAAGAAACAAGCACATGCACTTTAGTTATGGTTTGTTGTTTGAAATTTCTCCACTCTTACAACATGGGGTCAAATATCCGAACCTTATGGCCTTACTTGGCATTATATTAAGGTCCCATGACTGTCTCGTTGAACCTTGCCTCTAGGACACACTAGATTAGGGAGTCTTCGGTCGCGACCTCTTACCTTCTCCAGGCGGACGTACCGCAACATTCTAAACTACAATCTTATCATGTCTCTTAACTGTCAGTCCGAGGCTTAGTCCTTAATACACGATATTTGACAATTTGGAGGTGATTCCCACTTCTCAAAATCTGGTATTCCCGCTTCTCCCCTTATCTGCCTAAGCCGACTGGGGTTCAAGGTACCTGCCTTACATTGTTTATAAGGTTATCGGTTCTCACTTTATACTTGTTCTGGCTTGCGCTAGACCCATCTGATTCACATGACCTCCTACCTTCCGGTATCACAACTGAAATCATAACTATTATCTTGCAGGCATCCCGCCGTTGTTAGCGTTTTATAGCTGACTTGGCCTTTTCCACTTTCGAACTTAACTATTACTTGGAGTCATCAACACGGATCTTTACACCCCTTAGAGTAAGGCAGTATTCCTACTCGCTCTTTCTGACTTATTACCGTAAGGGCCTGCACAACTTACGTAATCATAGGGCCTCTTACTCTTTTTAACACTTTCCGGAATCAACCAATCCATCTTCACTTATTGCCTAATTTGCTAAATATTGCCTAACTATGCCCTTGCTATTGAAATCAAAACTAAGAGGTAGGAATAGCCTTTTCTTACCGCAACAAACGAAGACATGGAACTGTACCACATCTGAAAGGATGGAGGTGGGAATCCTGCATTTCCTTTTCTCACATATATGATAATCTAATATTATTCGTCATCTTAGTTAGATTCCACATATCTAACAAATAAATCAACTCATATACACTAAGGTCACTTCCTACTCCTATAGAAAAATACTGGGGATAGTACTGATAGAGGTATCACATTGGAGGTCCCTGATACCTCCTCCTGCTGCTGTAGTTACCTCCTGTAATTGGCTGGTGCCTTTCTACTTCTATATCCAATCTCGCCTCGTGATAGTGTCGTCATCTCGACTCTTGTATCTGTAGCCAAAGAGTATGATAAGTTTTACGGACTCAACCCTATACTGTACCACTTATAAAGCACGACTGATAATGAAGAGTACCGTCTTATCATGCCTTTGCAGCCTCCTGCTGATAGTATGTGGTGCACAACACATCCATAGAAAGACTCTACTAGCACGGCTTGAAGACTCCCTCGGATACGACTCGCTCTTATACTAAGTTTGTCACGCCCCGCCTTGGGGGCAAGGATTGGCACCTGGTGCCCTACTAGACCTGGACTGCTGGACTAGCTGAGCCTAAGCACTTCTGGTGCCAGGCTGGCTCTAACTCTGGATTCAAGAAAACGACGGGCTATATAACGACTGTAAATATAGCCTCCGACCGACTAGGACTATAGCCACCTGCAAGCAAACAACAACTACCCAGAACAACTAAATTAATAAGGAACCTATGCGGGTCGACAAGGCCACCATGTTGTCTAGTTATTTCTGAATCAAGAAAACAAGTGTTAAATGACTACGTGACCAGCAAGGTCACCACTATTAACTAAATAAGGCCCCACACGGCCATCATAACAAACTAAAACATACACACGGCCTCACATGACTGGTGCAGCTAACCACAAGGAATGTACAATTTGCAAGCCTCTAAGAATACTGATAAGATGGTCGGGACAGGGCCCCGACCTACCCATACTGTATAACAAAGAAAAGGAATAAACCTCTAGCTATCTAGCTTCGGACAAAAGGAGCTGATGACTCTATTTGCTGGCTGGAATCACGAGGGATCGGCTCCTCGTCTATAGTACCTGCAGGCAAGTAATGCGACGCCCCAAACGGGCGTCAATACCGTTGGTACTGAGTATGCAAAGCAACAACTAGAAAATAACTGAAGACAAGCAATATAACTGGTAGAAATGAAATAGAAAGAAATAGACTATAACTGACTGAAAGTATAAGTTTAAGACTGTCCTCAACTATGCTGAAAGGAGTAGGAGTCGTACCTGGTAACGTGGCATTCTACTGTCTATCTACTCATAACTAACATAACATGGCGTAATATAGCATAACATAACATAGCATGGCACACATAAACCTTACTCGGCCCCCATAAGCCAGGAGGTACAACCAACACGCAATCTTTACCCCTACCCCGGTCATCCCATCTCCCTTAGTAACTATAAGCATCCTACCGGTCCCCTGAGTATGCACTTGGGCCCGCTGAGCCCCTGACTATAACTGTACCTGAGTCTGGAGGACTCCTGAATCAACACCCCAGGCGTACCCGCTCGACGGGGTGTGTAAAAGCCGACCAAGGAAAAATATGGGGAAACTAGCATCCCATCTTCATCCCCTAGGGGACGGCATTCCACTCCATAGAGCGACGTATCCTCGCCCTCTGGCGGACGAGTCGATACAGCTATTAACCCTGGGGCGGTAATGGATGCTAGGTAATCCAACCCAAAACAATACAGTCAAGTCTCAACTGATAATACTAACTGCATACGATACATGCTGAAACTAATGATAGTAATGTGTA
>JACEIK010003380.1:135531-151007 GCA_018107945.1 Datura stramonium | reverse complement strand
ATAACAAACAAATTTAAGAGTACTCATCACCATATATATCAATTTAGACTTTGTTGACACATCCACTAATAACTAATATATAGTAACACTTTCATAAATTATTTGCTTAAACATATCAAGCGCATACAATTAAACTCCTTGAGAAAAACATGGTAAAAGTTGAAAAAAGACAAAAGTCAAGTCAGATGGTGGCATGAACCAAACATGAAGATACCAGGAAATTTGGCGTTATAATTACGGTCCCTATAGCCTTTATGAGTTGGACATGGAAAAATGACAAAAAAGGTGAAACCAACAACCTAAAACACAAACTAAACGTACCCCCCATATTAGATTACGACATTAAAAAGGTACGACGATGACGACTAATTAATCAAAGTATTCATAATACACATTCTTGGGGTCACTAGTAGGAGCGCACCGAACAAATACCCCCACCGCTAGTTTCCCCGGTAGGTGTGTTTCAACTTTTCCTCGTATATTTAGGAACTTGTCCAAATAGATTTAGTAAAGGATATATTGTCCCGATAGAATTGGGATTACTATTTCTTATAGGTTTGAGGCTATTGACATCTATACATAGGATGCGTAATCAGTTAAACCCTTTGTATTATTTTTCTCTCTATTTTGCTTTTGTGTGTGTGATTGTTTTATTCCCCTTTTGAAAATCTAAATTGAAAGGGACCAGCAAAACTACCGAGTGTTTCTTGAAGCTTGAGCTTCCAGCTGTTGTTGATCCTTTAATACCCTTTGCTCAAACTTCTGCTTCTATAACAGACAGAGCTGATAACACACAGGCATTGGAAGGGGTCACTGGCTGCTGTGTATACTGTGAAAAAGTGGAAGAAGAATACTTCAAGATTTTGAGGTTTCTGGACACCCTTTTGATTTTTGTTTGCTTCTTTGCGGATAGGAGCTATAATGGCTGAGGAAATTTGTTTCTTTGCAAAGGTTTGTGCTTTTAGCTTGCCATTCTCGTGCTTCATTCTAATTTATGCTTTCTTTTTCTTTTCTGTAGCTTTTCTTCCGTTTTGCTAAGCTGAGATCCAGCTAAAAATTTGTTCTTTGGGTACATGTACGTTCTTATTTGTTGCCGGAAACCCAGCTCCCCCCTTCTTGTTGTTGGGTTCCTTGGCGGTGCTACTATGTCTGTTTTGATGGGTTCAAACATAAAGTTATCTTGGAGGATATTCCTCTAGACAAAAATTAATTTCACTATTATATGTGCAGTCCTTCGTTCTTCTATTTATTTTCCCGATTTCTGATAAAAAGTTTTCAACTTCAGCAGAAATTTTGAGCTTTCAAACTGCAAGTAGATAAAATTTTTACTTTTCCAAATACTTTCAACTAGCCTGAGTCTATTTTTGGCCTGTTGCCAGGATACATAAATTGTAAATTAATATATGTTCGGTCGACATGTGTTTAGTCTATCTTATCTTATAACCTAATTTGTGCCGGCGGCATTGCTTTCCCTCGAAATACCTGCTCTGCTTGTCCCATAACAGTTACTAATAAGGATTGTTTATCTCTTTTTTCAATAAAGAAATCACCTTTCTTTACAATTTGGTTATGTTTTTATTGTTCCTTCTCTGGTATTTTACTTAAGCTTATTTACCCAAAGGAAACTTTTATCCTGCTTTGACATTGACTACTGTTTTGTATTTGAATGACAGGATAGTATCATCATAAAACCTCCCAAGAAATCTCCAGCATTGTTAAGGATGGTTGTTGTAATGTTTACACTGATCTTTGGTATTTATATCTGTTCAATTTGTCTGAAACAAACTAGCATGGAGAAAACAAGTAAATACTTGAACATTGAAGTCATAGAAAGGCCATGTCATAACCATGACATGGATCGATCCCAAATTCCATATGTGCATTATCCGAAGCCAAAAACCTTTAGCCGGTATGTACTTGAGAAGTTTTTCAGTTTGGTTCTTAAGCTTCTGTCTTACACAAATTTGCATGAACTCATTTCATCTCCATTGTTATTTGATTTAGGGCTGAATGTGGCTGTAATCCTGTACGGCTCTTTGCCATTCTCTCAATGCAGAGGTCTGGGAGTGGATGGTTTGAGTCACTATTGAATAGTCATATGAATGTAAGCTCCAATGGTGAGATATTCTCTGTCAAAGATAGGAGACAAAATGCTTCTTCAATCCTTAGGACTTTGGACACGGTTTACAATTTGGACTTCTTTACGAGTGCTTCCAAAAATCACTGCTCTGCTGCAGTGGGCTTCAAGTGGATGCTTAATCAGGTAATAACTTTCTGTTACCTTAAAAGTGTGTCTTGTCATGCTTCAGATTCTGTATTTTGGGAAACTTATAGGTAGAGATGAATATGGTGTAGCTAAGGGTAGGCCTGTCTTCAACTCCTTAAGATTCAGAGTGTTTGAAGATAGTTAACTATGGCGTCTCATGGTTAATCTTCCCCTTTTGGAAGGGGAAAAGTCCTCTTGAACTTGAAGCCAGGGGTAGAAGGTTAAGTTTTACTTGCTAAAAGGAATTCTTTATTAAAATGAGGCTTCCCTTAGGAGAATCCGTCCTCTACACTCAACTTAGAGGCACCTATGAACTCACTCACAAGGAAACTCATCAAGTAAGTCTTTCAAGTACTGGCGTAGCTTGAGGGACAATTTACTGTTTGAGATACAGAAGAACATTCATATTTTTGCTTCTACAAGTAATTTCGACAATTTCAGAGTACTCAAACGCAAACATCAGGAGAGTATGCCTTCCCTCGTGGAACTGGAAAGCTTCACCAAACTGTTAGGACTAGTTGTTGAGATGACACATTTTTGTTAATATGATCTGAGAGATATAGAGGGCTAATAACATCTATGCCTTTCAAGATATTGCAATTAATAGATGGTTTTATCACATAAAACTGTTCGTACATTGTTCTGGATATGGTTTGGATTGATGATAACTGAACACTCATGCACTCATGGAAGTGTTTGGCTGTTTTTTTATTTTCCTTGTTAACGGGAAGCATTATACCTATGTAAAGCACAAGAATTCTTTAGGAAGGCTCTATTTCTGGTAATGGTCATAAATAACTTGAGGCTTAATGATTATTCGAATCTTATAATCTCTTCCTCCTGCTGCTAGTGGTTTTTGTTTTTAATTATGTTTTAATTGAAGGAAATATCTCTATTTACATGAAGAAACTTTCTGGTTAATGAAGAGAGTTAATATCATCTAGTAGGGTGCGGCCAAAGTTTAATGTATTCATATGATATGATTCATCCTTTTAGTGTTTTGTATATGGAGAAAGACTTAAGAGGGTTGTTGTTTGACTTGACTAATAATCACTTGATTAATAATCTCAATTGCAGGGGTTAATGGAACACCATAAGGAAATTGTTGAGTACTTCAATAAAAAGGGTGTTTCTGTGATATTTCTCTTTAGAAAGAATCTTCTGCGACGTATGATTTCCGTGCTTTCAAATTCATATGATCGATATGCCAAAGTCTTGAGTGGAACACATAAGTCTCATGTGCACTCACACGAAGAGGTATCTTCTTGCATCCTTCCCTCTTTATCACTGCGGGCACATGGACATAAATTGTATAATCTAATCGTTTTGCTGCTTTGCCTAGGCTGATACTCTTGCAAAGTATAAACCAGAAATCAATACAACATTGCTGATCACAGATTTGAAGAGAACGGAGGTAACAGTCACGGAGGCACTGGAGTACTTCAACAGCACTCGACGTATGATTCTGTATTACGAGGATATTGTCAGAAATCGAGCTGTAAGAATCTTAAAACTTGTAATTACTTTTGTCCTGCATTTCTAAATCTACTAGAAAGCCAGGGAGTGTCCCTAATTACCTATTCAAACTGTAAATTTAGTTGAGCTTCTTTTTACTGAAAAAGTAGAGGCTTTTTCAGTAGTTTTTTGTACAGCCAACTTCCGTAGCTTGCTATGCCAGAGAGACCAAGTCATATTTTGCCTCGTCTAATGCAGTAATTTTTTGTGATCTTGTTTCATCTGTGTTGCTCATGTTTCCTACTTTAATGCAGAAATTGGTAGATGTTCTTGAGTTTCTAAGATTGCCAGTGATGGATCTAAGTAGCCGTCAAGTTAAGATACATAACGGGCCATTGAGGGAGCATATCAAGAACTGGGATGATGTGAACAAGATCTTGAATGGAACAGCTTACGAAAGGTTCCTCCGAGCTGATTATTGATTTCTGACTTCTCACTTTCATTGATCGATGAAGGAGGTGTAGATATCAGCTGTTTTTCTTGCAAAAGCTGAGCGTTACTCTCAACTTGCCTCTGTAAATCAGTAAAAATACAGCAGAGTACCAAGTTTCTCTATATGTATTCCTAGTTTTTTTTCTATTTTGTTCCACACATTTAAGTGTATAGTGAAGTAACCAAAGTTGGGCAGTGCCAAAGGCAAGTAGTCGTAGATCTGCAGGCAATATTTCTCTCCTTATTTTTTCCCCTTTGTTCTTTTCTTTTTCTCCTTTTATCTCTAATTTAATAAAGTAGATGCATAGTAGTGAGCTTATTTTCTACTTTAAACACTCTTTGTTGTTGATAAATGTTCATCTTTCATGTGCCCTTTTGCACAGCTGAGCAGAAGAATTGCAAAGGTTGGCCCTTCGTCTGGCCTGAGCTGAATTAATACTCTCCTCCCATATATGTCGTGATTTTTAAAAATATTTATTATTTTAAAAATTCAAAACAGAATTAATTATTTTTTTTATATCATCCTTAATAATAATTATTTTTGAAAATTATAAACACCTCAATAGAGTAAATACTTAATAAAAAAATTATATTTTGAAATATTAATAATTGAAATATTATTTCAACTTATATTTTTTTAAGGAACGTGTAAAAGAAAAACACTGTATGATATTGAAAGTGGAAGAGAGGCTTAAATACAATTTAACTCCTTAAGAATCTTGTTTTCTTTTGGGAAAATAAAAATTATTTTGTTGCATGCGTTTGTTTGAAGGTAGTTTTCAAAAATTTAATGTGTAAATAAAAAAATATGTAAATCAAGCTTTTTGGTTCCTATAAAATCCATCTCTTTTATCTTATGCGTAGAATTCAAGCTTTATTCTTAACAAAAAATGAAGAAAGTACCTTTTATTTTTGGTTAATTTTGTACAGTAATGTCCAGAATCTATAATCCTTATTTTCTCATCATTTCTTTTTTCACCAGAATATCTATTTTTAAGGTTCGTTTGGTTTTGAATTTGATTATATAAATCAAAGAACCCATATGCATTAAACAAATTTTCTACTGTGTAAAATTAAAAATATATTGGAATAAGGAGGGATACCAATATTTATAGCCTTGTGGTATCTAAGAGAATTTTTTACTCCTATCAAATAGGTGTGAGTTTGGTTCTCATTATTCTCTTCCCCAATCCCGTTGTGTAATAGAAAAAAAGAGGGGAAAAAGAAGGGATATCATAGGCGCATCTTCAAAATTTTGATACTAATCCTAAAAGCTGATCATTTTTTATATTATTTTAAAAATTAGTTTGACAAATTTTAACTTTTGATCTTAAAGTTTTAACTATGAGAGAAGCGGGGATTAAAAGTTCAACACTACCTATTTTCAAGATTATTGAGTAATTTTCTGCATTTTTTCCAATTTAATTCCGGATCGAGATTATACTTAGCCCAACTTATTTACCCACATTCGGTTTGACTCTGGGCCGAGATTATACTTAGCGTAACTTGTGTGCCTTCTTGGCCCAATAAAGATTCGTAATTGGAGCAAGTGAAGTTGATCCCCTATATAGTGTATTGATTGGTTGAACTCTAATTTGCACATTTTATAGTGAATCAATCATTCATCTTAAGAATCATTTTAGAGAAAGATTATTTGCTTGAGGAATTTTTTATCTTGAAGGTGCCCAAGAGATTAAGTACTTATTTTTAAATTCTTAATTAAAGACTTTGAGTTTTATATAATTATTATTGATTAATTTCTTTACTTGAGTCTATATATATATAAATATTTTATTGTTCGTAATTAAAATTTTATTTTCGCATCCAATATTGCACCACCGCCAACATTTCCTTCAAGCTCAAAGTTACTCATCCAGTCTTTTCAATTTCGGCCGCTAGCAAATTATAGAGAGCTTGTTAAACAACATATACTTCCTCTTCTCCATTTTACTTATCATTTTATCCTTTAAAAAAATATGAACAGAAAAAGTAATTTGATCAAACATAAAGTTATTACTATTTTCGTTTTCATCATATTAATCTCCGTCTATATTTATTAAGTGAGGATAAAAATAAAAATTAATAATTAATTTTTTTTAAATTTTTTAAAATAACAATTAATTTAAATTAAATAACTATTTTTAATGAGCACGGCGATTAAAATGAACAAAGGAGAGTAGTTGGTAGGCCGTAGGCCGCAATTTACACAGAATATTATGATATTTATCTCCAGTTGGAAAGTGAGCATGCTTCACTGATAATATATAGTATTATAAATAAAGAAGTGAAAAAGAGGGTAGCCAGTGGAGCACATAAAAACAATCCATATACTATATAGTATTAGGGATTCAGGACAACATTTTGATTCCATGACCGAAGTCTAACTTGCCCATCAAAGTATGTCCTTAAATGCATAAAATTAAGGATTTCAACTTTCTTCATATGCTATGAGACTGAATCTCCCTGTGAAAAAGTTATCCTAGTAAAGAGGGATATATAATCTTGCCTATGCCTCATAAAAACAGAGAACACACTGTTATTGCAACATTTACCACGCATTTCATATATACATACCATTGGGAGGTGTAATTAATGGGATGGTCGGGATCGGATATTCCCCCACCCTTGGTCAACGGTTTAAAATTCGAGCCTCGATGAAAAGAATAATTTTTTTGGTAAAGACCCTTGTTTAGAACGCCTACCTGATGCGAACCTGGATTAGTCAGTTCCAATTAATGAGCTTTGAATTATATCATAATGTTAACAAAAGATTAAAATAAAATTAAAACATATATACACACGTTACGTTTTGTGAACAAAAAGGAAAAAGTTTGTACATCTCCATTCTTTTGTGTAATGCATGTGAGAATATAAATTTCCAACCAGTGAGGACGCAATAATCCTCATGTTGCTAGCTTTCTTCTTCTATAAATAGCTACAGGGAAATAGAGCTTATAAGCACACCTAGAACACCAACTGCATTAATCTCTCTAGTCTCTATTATCACTCTCTTCTTCATGGCTCAATTAATCAAATTGATCCTTTCTATCCTTTTCCTTGCAATAATCTTCTCCCACATTATTCAATCTATTGAGGGAAGAAACTTGAAGTTGGAGAATACAAATGATCCCTCTAGACCCTATCATGTTAACACAGTAAAATATGCAATAGAGAAGGCACTAATAACTGAGAATGTGGCCACACTTGCAGCACCAAGTCCGGTTCAGACAGTGTCTCAGCCCCCACCTCCATCCCCTGGTCACCCCGATGGCTTCAAGCCTTCAGGACCTGGTCATAGCCCTGGGATTGGTCACTCACTTAAAGGGAACTAAGACCTAGTTAGCTACATCCATCAATTATATCGTGCTAGATATAGATTTTTGTTTATGTATCAATGTAATTCATTTTTTTTTTAATCATGACGTGAAAATGATCTTGACATTCAAATTTGTCAGCCTATTCACATATCCTAACACAAAGTGTCATCCTTGGCGTCAAAACTAGGGGTGTGCAAAAGTGAAGTAATTGGATTGAAGAAAATGCTATTGATGTATCGGTATCGGTTAGTGGATTAAGTGGATTGACGATTTTTAGATGGGTGTGGCAGTTTTTTATTGGAGATTGTTTTGGTTAATAGTTAAACTGATAATCTAATAAGATTATACTAAATTATCATTTTATTCCAAATTATATAACGGTGGCTTTAGATTTTAAATTCAAACAGTATTTTCTTTTGCGTTATATAGATATTGACTTATTGTCTTGGTACCACTGTTTTCTCTAAAGTCATTCGCTCCGGTGCGCTCTACCTATCGCATGAACCGTAAACTGACCTTTGTTCTTCTTTTTAAGAGAGTGCTATAGTGCTATTGTATCCAAGTTTGCTATTTAACCAGAAAAAAACAAGTATGTTTTAGCAATAACTTATTTGAATTCACTTTTACTTGTCATTTGTGTAGACATTTATGCTTGAACACACACACATATAAACAAATAAAAACAAAAGAAAATAAAAATAAAATTAAATAGAGGAGCATTCTTTTATCGGTTAAATCAAAATCGAATTGGTAATAATAAAAATCGATAATAAATATCTTATTAATTTGATTATCGATTGAAGGTGATAGAAAACCCCAAAATCTAAAGTTTATGGTCTTAAGTTCCAACAATGCACTTCTCGACATCATCGATAGGGGGGAAAGCGAAACTGCTTAAATCAAGAAATCAAACTGATAATACACAAAATCGAATTGAACCTAATAAAATTGACCAAGACCTTGCAAGTTCCTTCAAGGAAAAACAGGCATTGTGTTTGGAGAGAAGGACTTTGTTTATTTGCATTAATTATGAACATGTTAATGAAAGTATAGTTAATAATAAGTTACACCACATCCTATGAGCTCAACATGGAATCCTTTATCCGGTGGATATTAAGTTAAAGTGTATCTCACCATTCTTCTTAATTAAGTTCGTTCAAATTAACGCCCATAATCTAAGTTAAATTGTCTCACCATACTTGTTGATAAGTAATCTCAGACCAAAAGAAACAGAACAGAAACCGCTGCAGCATAATATTCCGCGTACATTGAGTAATAGGAGTAAGATTAATTATACGGAGATGCATGAAGCAAGTCTACAAAAGTATTAACATTAAGAAAACATATTAATTATTTCAATCCAATTTAGACTATAAAATTTCATTTCATTGTAGGAAATTAGACCTCAAATTTCTATAGAATAAAAAAACGAATTGCAGATTTAGTTGCAGCGCAGTCATCTTTTTAGTATTTTTGCACATAATATTTGCACATTAACAGTCATTAATTATGAGATGATGACATTTGAGAGCCATACACTTCTGCCATACTCTCTCACAGTTAATTACACTGGAATCTTACAGCAAGACCCTGCGCGCTAAACTGAACTGAGGAAAAGTTCCTTTTTGGTCATATTCTTTTTTTCTTCCTTCTTACTCTGTTTTACCCTTAATCAACCGTGGTTGCTCATATTTATATCTATAAGTTCAATTTATTTCATTGATGACTTGTCAGTGCACAATACTCAACATTTTTCTTATTGTCTCCGTAATGTACTCACCTTGGTTGAGGGGATTTCTAAGGCAAGAATTACCAAAGCAACTACCCGAAGATGATGGTGAAAAAAATAATTACTATTGGTCATAAGCAGAGTTGACAAAATTTGCACTCTCCACAGAATTCTAAGAAAATTAATGTGCCTTGGTAGTTCTCTGAATATACAACCAAAACTGCTAGACGTAACCACATCAACCATCTAACTTGAGAATAGGCAAAAGAGGAAGAACTGTAGTACTGTTGTTGTAAAAGACTATCAGGCCAGTAAAAAGTGGGATAACAACATAATTGAACTTTAAAAGACATGCAAAAGATCCTTTATACTACCATATTTTTGTAATGATAATAACCATTTGAGCTACCAACAGCACTTGCAGAGCACAGCCTAGACTAGCAAAGTTGAAACGAAGCGCTCTCTGTTTTGTAGTGGTAATTATAGTCTATCTTTTATGTACAATTTGGTGGGCCAATGCTAAGAAGAGTCTTCCAGGACTCGAGGAGCCAACTTGAAGGTGTCGGTTATATAAAAGAATCTCCTTTTAAATTCCAATTTGCAGAGAAATGGAGAGTCAATGGAATTTCATATACCACTTCTTTGGTTTATTTTGACTTATTTGAAACAAGTAATAACTTATTTGAGACAAACAAGAGTGCACGGCCACTCACTAGTGGGTGGCTTCTAGTTATAAATTATGAAAAATCCTCGCATCGATGATTAATGAGATAGTAATTTTTCATATAGACGTGATTAATTTTTTTCTCATAAATTAATTTTTTATATTAAATTAAACTCAAAATTCATTTATTACCTGATATCAACATTTATTACACTTGAAAGATTCTTCGAATCCTTACTACTAAATACTTGCATTATATTTTACTATTTCCTGCACTGATGCAGAAACGAAAATTCCCGATTCAAGTATGCCTTCACTGTGTAAAAAATCAGCTGACTACGATAAACTTGTCCAGACACTAAAGTTTCAACGAACATAATCACAGCCAAATTTATATCCCTTCCTCTCCGCCGTGAGTCCGTTGGATTGATTTATTTTAAATATTTTTAACTTATAATAGCTTTTAATATTTGAATAATATTAGGTGAGAAAAAAAGTATTTTTACATACATTTTATGCTTATAAATCATGTTATAACTTTTTATGTATATATATTATTTCCATATCTCAATATGTGGCATTATTTGACTTCATATAAAACTTAAGAAAGAAAAGGACTTTTGAAATTTGTGGTCTAAAATAAATATTTCTTGTTTTAATTCTATTTATCTTGTTTTGACTTACACTACATGCTTAAAAATATACATAAAGACTTTTTGAATTTTGCGATCTTAAATTAAAAATATCGTAGAATGACATTTGTGCCTATAAATTATTATATTAAAAATAAAGAAAAGTTTTTAAATTTTATTTTTCTTAATTATAAAAATGATATTTTTATTCTTAAAAATAACATATAAATTGAGATAAATAAAATATTAATTTTCACATACCATAAATAAAAACTATAGTGTAGAAGTAATAGAGATGTCACATCAATTTGAGAAATCCTAAAAAAGATTTAAAGTGGTGATATAACAGTTGGAATTTATTACTCCACTACGGACAAAGAAAAGAAGAGTCAAAGCATTGAAGATATAAAATGAAAAGACCAACAAATTAAAATACTACAGAGTGATGATCATTTAGCGGATCAGTCAACTATCATTAGCTTTATCTAAGCCATCCATTAGCAATATTATTCAACTTTTTCGTTAGTGGTAGGTACCCCCCTTTAAACAATAATCATGTATATATATTTCTAAGGCACCGTGCGGCGCATCTTGCTGCTTTTACTTTCAACCAAATATTATTTGATCACCCGAAGCATAGAGCCCAATTTTGCCAAAACTCAAAGTGAAAAGGAATAAAAATAGAAAGATACGACACTGCCTAACTCAACTCCAAAAGCCTACCCAAGATCAAGCCAGCGGCACATCGGTGGCACACCAACCCGAACCGAAGCCTCCGTGGTCAATGCCAAATGGATCATCACGCCGAAGATCCACTTAAGAACATCAGCGGGATTTTAATGAATTGAATAGAAAGGAATATGCTCCAAAAGGTATATGTTTGTGAACATAAGTAATTTTTTTGACCTGATGTGATCATAGCAACGATAACCTTTTTGTCCAACACCATACCCCAAAACACACATATGGCCGATGGTTCAAATTTGTTTCGCCTAACATAAGGACGAAGAACAAAACAAGTACATCCAAAACTCGTAATGCAGTAATCCGGCATGTGACCATAATTTCGAAACTGAGACATCCCCGGGTCAATGCGTAGGAATACGATTGATCACATATACAAATAGGTTAGGACTGCTTCTCCCCAAAATTACTAGAACCTCGTAGATGGGCTAGTAAGGAGCGTGCCGTCTCAAAAGAAAGAATCAAAAGGCTAACTACCAAGCTTACATGTTATAATGGGCAATGAGAGATATGATGTTCGCACTAGAATCCGGACCAAGGATGAGGAAATACCCGATGTACTGTGAGAAGCAAGCCTCGAGCCGGATGCCGACATGGCGTAGGGATTGGAGGCCAAAACCGTCTCGAACTGTCAACACACGAGGACCTAACGCTGAAAAGAGTGACAAAGGCTGGGCCGTACTCAAGATCTACCGAGTGCAAGAAGAAATTAACCGTGGAGGAGCATCATGAGTGTGGCTGTCCATTCTTCGTTGCCGACTGTGTGTACTTGAGCCTTGTTATAACAAACTAGACACCGAGCCTTCCAATGATTTTTCTCGCTTGCAAATGCACACTCATCAAACACAACTTTAGGAGATCGTCGCGATTGATTGAAGTCCGAGAATGAAAGTGTCTAGACTCGGACCGTGAAGCAAAGAAACACAACAGAGTAAGAGGGTGTTTTCGACTCCTTTATCCACCGAGACTTGATACGAGTCTCTTCGCAATCGCTCATGGACAATCGAATCAACCTGTGGAGGGGAGATCGGCGAAGGATTGTTCCACGCAATTCTTCAAATCGAACGCAATACCATAAAAAATTGAACCAAACGTTGTTCTTCTCCTAGAAATATACTATTAAGTAAAACTTTCAAATTTCGTGCATTCAAGAAGGGCCAATTGATCCCACAAATCGCATATAAAGATATAAAAATCTTGAATGCTCATAGCATTCGTCGAAGAGCCCGAATATCGTGACATTCTAATTGGTACTGCTTGGCAAAATTAGACCTAGTGTGTACTCTCCAAGTGATCCCGCATTTTGTCAGGTCATATTTAGCCAATTACATACCAATTGATCGAGTTATGGAGTTGTTAATCCAAGTGATAACCTTTGGAGTTAGCAGTTTCCATAAATCCAACGACAAATACAAAATCCTCAATCTTCTCATCCTTAGGTTTGGTTTAACCCAAGAATATTAGCCCCACATTCTGCCACGAAGAAAATTCTTCATGACATAACTCCAATACGCATAATTTTTGCCATCTAATCGGGAAAGTGTTAATGGATTGAAGAGAATCATCTTTTCCAAACATATTGACAAAATCAAAGGGAATACAACAAGATAAGCAACCCCAAAACAACGAGCAAGAACAAAATACCCTAGTCCAAATCAAAACAAACCAACAATGCCGTCCAAAATCTAACCAAACCAACAACGGCAATCATACAACGCCGGTCCAAATCAAAACCAAACCAATAACAACAATAGTGAATAATAGATCTAAACGGGATCTAGCGGAAGCAAAGAAACCTGTGAGAACATCAATTCGACGGCCAAGACGTGGTAATTGCATAAACTAGGAAGAATCGATTTATTTGGCTCTAATACTATGTAAAGATATGACACTCCGAGCCTAACTCAACCCCACCAAAAGCTAGCTCATGAGGGGAGGATTGCCCAAGTCCATATAAACAAACCATCAGTCCATTCCCCAACCAATGTGGGACTTTAACCTACTTTAACAGTAGTACCCAACGGTCTTAAATGGCACGAATTAAATTGAATTTAAGCGATTTAATATAAGTTGAGTTAATAAATGAATGTATTATTCGGGCAAAAGTTACTTGAATTTAAATGAGCTGAGCTAAAAAGCTAGTCATAATTCAAACCCATTAACTCTTACTATATTTTAATTTCTTTATTTATTCTTTTATAATTTTAAAAGTACCTAATAAAATTATTTTCTTTTTGTTTATTATGGCTATATTTAACATATCAAATAAAAAAAATAAAAATATTTTGACAAGATTTCTCATAAGTCAATTTGGACTATATATCAACCTAATTTTTTGGTGAATTAAAATAAATTAGACTCAAATAAGCTAAGCTAATAAATAAATGAATCAATAGCCAATTCAAACTTAAACGGATTGAACGATTCATGTTTTCATGTTCTAATTTTGCCGCTTGTAATAGTAGCCAAGATAAGGGAAGTCCCAATTAGATCAAAAAGAAAAAAAAAAGGCAATGAGAAACGAGCTATATATAATTGTATTTATAACAGCAATAGGAAGAATACCTTTAATATTTTCTCGAATGTGAGGTTATGATTGTGCATAATGCAGCAAGCAATAGGAGAAATTAAATACACTATACTTACCTATTTTATAAATTCTCTTCTCCAGCCGAATTTCACACACACTAAAATTAAGAATGATCTCAAAACACAGCCAGAAAAGGAGCAAAAAAGGCTATGTTTTTTTTTTCTTTTTCAAGAAAGCAACTTTTAAGAGATTATAAGAAAGCGACCTTCTTAGCCTCCACATACACTTTAATGGAAAATATACGAATGATATTATTAATGGAAAATGGCAATCATAGTTAGGAATCTTAATAAGCTTTCAACAGCTAGCTAAGTAATTAATTATGAACTCCCTCAAAAGCTATCAAGTGTGTACCATAAACAAACTAAAATGAAGTAGAATAAGATGTATTTTACTTGAATTTTATGTATTGAGCAAAGTCAGAACTTGCATATAAACCACCCAGTTTATATAAAATTAAGCAGAGACAAGTGGGAAGTACTAAAGAATGTAATCTTTCAAGTTGGAATTTCGGTGGTGGGACGGCTGGCTGAACATAATTCTGTTATTATAAACCTAAAGTCCAAAGATTTTTTTGCTCTCTTTGCTACTCCTTCTGGCTCAATTTATTTTGTTTGATTTTAATTAACACGAAATTTAATAAAATAAAATAATTTTTTTTAATTTTTTGATATCAAATTAAAAATATATTGAACATATTAAAATATATTTTGTTATTATGTATCAAGTAAAAAGTTAAAATTAAAAAATTATATTTTAAAAAATAATCCTTTTGAAACGAATAAAAAGAATAAATAAATAAATTAAAAAGAAGGAAAGATTAACTAGACACAATAAAGCTGCATAAACAAAAAGAGAGGCCACTGTACACCCAACTATGAGCCTTAAAACACTTTATAATACAATATATAGTACTACTGCCAGCCAAACGACTGCATGACTCAAGCAGGTCAAAGCATTATATATAACTCTATTTTTTAGTGCAAAGTTTGTGGGCACCAAGGGTTCGTCTCATGCCTATATTAGTAATATATGAATTAATTATGATAAAATTTATATATTATTTTATGTAGAAATTAATTATGTAGGGTTAAATTATTCATATATTATTTATTCCACTTTTTATCCTGCATAAAATAATACATAGATTTTCTCATAACTTATACATGTATTAGTTACGCGAATTTTTAACTACAAATCAAATATCGTATTAATTTTATATACGAATAACTTGCCTCCTAACCAACTACCAAACATGGTATTACTAATGCAGAATTTAATACCTGCATATCTCATATCTAAACCAGCTACCAAACAACCTCTAACGTTATATGTAGATTATTTAGCACCTCAAACTCTATATGAGTGGCAATCAAACGTGAATTCAGAAAGTTAAATTTGATAAATTCTATACTTGAATTCTTATCCTTGAACTTATTGCACTTTTAAAACATAATTATGAATTTAAAATTTAATATCAGTTGAAATTTTAGTAAATTTTCACATATTTATATTTTGTGTTAAATATAGAGTTTAGTTAGACCCAGTAAAATAAGCACCTATTTCCTCTTCCTACAACATGTAATG
>JACEIK010003380.1:94470-107690 GCA_018107945.1 Datura stramonium | reverse complement strand
CGTCATATTTATCTTTACGGTGCAGAGGGGCAAATATGAAGCTTTTGCTGTAGGAGAATATATCCTTCATTTATACACAAAGAAATATGCTTCCTGCTCTGCTCTAGTTCCCCAATCCAACTACTCCTTTTTATCACTCTTTTCTGTTTTCACCCTTTAACTTTCCCGCTCTCTCCTCTCTTTCTCATGCTTGGTGCTTTTTTGATATAATTTCTTCTTCCATCTGTCTCAATTTCTTCTTCTTCTTCTTCTTTTAATTCTTTTGTTCAAATTCCTTGTATTGGTTTTTGGTCGGAATTTACCTTAAAAACTTCGACACTACCAATTTTCTTTTTTGGCAGATATTGAAGAAAATTAAAAGAAGATGAATAATAGATTCCGACACCCTCCGCAGCCCAACAAAGTTCCTTTGAATCCTCAAAAGGTGAGTTGTTCTACTTTTGATAAATTCCAATTTTGCTTCCATGCTTCATCTCTGCTGTGCAACAACTTTGATATGCATTAGCTGATTCTGCTAAATTATTGGGATTTCTTTTCTTTCCTGTCCCTTTACTACTTTTCCTTTTTTTGGCCATTGTCTTGAGATTGTACACTATGAACTGTCATCTGTACTGACAAAGTTTACTGTCATCTTTGGATCCAATTTCTGAATTGGGTGCTTGGCTCATATTCTCAATACCCCTTTTTAATTACACATCCAATTATCTTATTAAATTGACTCTGAAAGCATTGATAAATCTAATTCTTGATAGGAGAAGAAGATGGAGATACAGCAAACCAAATTCTTGTCTGCAGAGAAGCCCAGAGCTAATAGGCGTCAAGCAGCCAAAGAGAGAAAATTAGCCTTACTTCAAGATGTATTCTTATCTCTCCTAACATTAAAAAAATTTCAATTTAATTCTGAAAATAATTTTCATTTTGGCCTTGAGGTCTTAAAATTTTGCTATGTCTCGCCTTCAAATTGGCAGGTTGATAAGCTAAAGAAGAAGCTGAGGCATGAAGAAAATGTTCACAGAGCTTTGGAAAGGGCTTTCTACAGACCTTTGGGAACTCTACCTCGCCTTCCTCCTTATCTTCCCAAATATGTTAGTATTTCACCAACTTTATTCCTACACTATTTAATAATGGGAAAAAAAACTATTAGCAGATTATTTATAAAAGTTGATCTTTCAACTACTTAGGTGGACGCGGATTCGGGATTTAAATTTGATGGATTCGACTTTTAAGGTTTTCAGAATGGGGTTCAGAATTTAAAGTTTGTTGAACTTTATTATTTTTTTTTTTTTACAAATATATATATGTTCTGTGCAGAGAATACTAGGTTCAATTGAACCAATTGAGTATAAGCTGCATAGGCCTCTGCATAAGAGTATTTTATTTTGGTCTATGAATTAACCTTCAATTTTGTGTGATTACAATAATGCAGACACTAGAGCTTCTTGCTGAGGTAGCTGTTTTGGAAGAAGAGGTGGTCCGGCTTGAGGTACAGGTTGTTAATTATAGACAAGGTCTCTATCAAGAAGCAGTTTCCACATGCTCAAGGAGAAATGGTGACGATAACCATTTGCCTGATTCATTCCCTCAGTTAACTGGTAAAGGTCCTAACCGAAGGCATTCAAGATCATTTTCAATGAGCGAAGTCAATCTCGGGTCATCTGTGCCGCAGTCTTCTCCTTCTCTAGATAGGAGTGCTTCAAGTAGAAAGTTGTTTTTAAAAGAATCTGTCTTTGATAGCTCGAGAATTTGCTATGATGTAACATCAAATAGCAGACAAGCTGTTACAAAGAATTGCAATGGCTCGGCTGATACTTGTACCAAGGACAAGCCATCTCCACAGAAGCAAGTCAACACGGTAAAGACCTTGTCAAAAAGGACTCCAGTCAAGCCTGAATCAAACAGCAAAATAGCAGATGCTGGGCTGCAGGTATATACTATTAGGCAACTAGCAAGGAAGTTGGCATTTGAAGCTTCACATGCGAATTGATCTTATTATAATTCTAATAATCTATCTGTTCAGTGCAGGGTTGTAGAACAGGCACAAGAGAGCTATTTAGCTTCTTCATATGACAGATCATTGGAAGCTGAAAGCACAGAAAACAAAATCTCTGGAGACATTTTAAAGTGCTTGATTAGCATCTTATTAAGGTCGAGCACATCTAAAGGGAAGATAGCAAATCCAGAATCTTTTCGCTCTTTAGGAGCAAAAGTCTTCAAGGAAAGCAATGGGGAAAGGGAGTTACAAGATCCGTATTGCATCTGTTCAGAATTCAGGAAGCAAGATATTGGCAAATACAGATACATACTCAATATAGATGCTAACTCTGTTAATCTAAACCAGAAAATGAATGCTTCTTTTCTGATTCACAGACTTAAGTAAGTTGGCTATCTATTATTTACTACTAGTTATGATCAAGGAATCTATATATTTTACATGTCCTTATTGTGTTCTTCCATTTTGAATATAAGGATTCTCCTTGGCAAGCTATCATCTGTGAAGTTAGAGGGTTTGACCCATCAGCAGAAGCTAGCATTCTGGATAAACACATACAATTCCTGTGTGATGAATGTAAGGGGCCTATGTTTTACCCAAAAGTTCAAGTAATATCATATCGATTTAGGAAATGATTCCTTTTGTCATGAATCTGTCAGGCATTTATAGAGCATGGTATTCCAGAGACTGCTGAACAAATTGTAACGCTAATGCAAAAGGCAAGTTACTCACTCATACTTAGTCCATGCTTCTAATATTGCTGATGCTATAATAATTGATCCGTTAATACATGTTTCTCCTTGTTTAAGTTGTAAATGGAAATCTTTTGGACGGAATTTATGAAGTCTTGTCTATAGAGTTTTTCTGAAACTCATGGATCAGTTTAAAGTATATGGGGTGTAGGTTTTCCTGATACTGTGGAAAATGAACTCTGGAATCTAGTAACTTTCTGAATGAATTTCATCAGGCAACAATTAATGTGGGAGGGCATTTTCTAAATGCAATCATGATTGAGCACTTTATCTTGAGGCTACCGTACCACTTAAAATATGTAAGTTACCTTTCCATGTTCCTTAATCAGTTCTGCAGTTGTTTGAGCTTAGAGCAATTGCTTTTAAATCTTTCTTTCATTTAATAAATTCTTAAGCTATTTACCATCACTTGAAAGACCTGTTCAAAGTCAGCACAAGACAATGAGCTGAAGGTTCGGAGTGTTTTTGGCTTGGAGTGGTCTGAACCTCTTGTCACATTTGCACTCTCCTGTGGTAGTTGGTCCTCTCCTGCAGTAAGTTCATCGGCCATTTACATAACTTTCGCAAAATCACAGGCTTGATTATTTGTTTTCATGAGCTGGAAACTTCAAAAAGTATAGCTTTCTTATGTGCCTTGAGATGGTTTGTATAAGGTTTTCTCAACATAATTAGAACTTCCTTCAGCCAAAAAGAATGGCTACAGACAGAAATAAGGTAATTTCACTAATTAAGAAGTAAAAAGCATAACGGTTGAGAAAAGAATTCTCGCAAACTTAAATGGTGACAATAATCTTCACCATAAGTATAAGGTGTATAATGAATCTGGTCAATCATTCATCTCCAGAAATCTCTCAGAGCTGTAAAGTCCCTGCTAAGATAACGTTTCAACTCTCGATCTTATGTCCAGCAATTCTAATTGTATGTTGTGATCTTTTCCATACTGAAGGTGAGGGTGTACACTGCATCTCAAGTTGAGACTCAGTTGGAAACAGCAAAAAGAGATTATTTACAAGCAGCAGTTGGTATTTCAGCAACAAATAAGCTCATTATCCCCAAGTTGTTGGACTGGTATCTTCTTGATTTTGCAAAGGACTTGGATGCATTGCTAGATTGGGTGTGCCTCCAGCTACCCGATGAACTTAGAAATCAAACTATGAAATGCCTCGAGAGACGCGGAAGAGAACCCCTTTCACAATTAGTACAAGTAATGCCTTACAATTTCAGCTTCAGGTACCTCATACACCAATAAAATATTCTCATATGTCTGTGCTTCCACAAGTTCCAGAGTTGTCGACAAAATCTATACTAGCACAGAAAACAGAATACAGCTATAGGAACTGTATGAGAAGCATGACATTTTAGAGGGAAGTGTTTATGGAACAAGTGATGGTCATTGATATTGTTCCAGATAGGATAGTAGTACCTTCAATTTTTGAAATTCTTTATATCCCCTAGACACCTAGAGACTAGAGTTGATAAACTCAACGAGATCATTATCTCGAGAGTAAACAAAAATGTTGCTCGCTCAGGATTTGGAATCAGAGTATATGTAATGTAATTATTTATAGAGTTAAATTCTGCAGCCAAGGTTGTGTCTCATTCGACTACCCTATTTTGGGCAGTGCCATTGTACATTACCGTCTCAATTTGTTTGACAGTGTCATTGTTTTGAGTCGACATTTCCTTTGATTGTACAATTTTTCAAATATTTTACTGCAGAATTTGTGATCTCTACTCTGTAGTATTTTTTGAACACTCTTGGAATATGTAATTTCATTTCAAATTAGATGCATTAATGCTGTTGCTCTAGATCCAGCGATCTATCGTAAGATGGAGTACACAGCCTGGCTTGAAATGGTACTAGTTGGTTGTATCATACAAAGTCAGGGATAATATAAAATCATGTTAGTTAGACCCTTTTAGATCTCCAATTTTTCGTTTGACTTGCTCTTTCTCCTTTATTGCTTTGGTTTAATTCATATATGCTAGATTATCTTAAGCTTCACCTTAAATATAGATTATAAAATAGTTTTATTTGAGTGAACAAAAGAAACAAACAGGTTAAATGAAAGAGGTCACAAATAGGAAGACTCAAAATTGGACCGCAAAACATAAGAGTTTTTAAGGTCGGAGGTGGAGAATACTTATCATATGAGCAACCCCACTTATCAACACGGGGTAAGGTTGTCGATGAATAAATAATTTTGTTGTCTATAGCGACATGTTCAAATTGGGCAATGTACTTTTCGGACCGTGTTCTAAGAGGTGCTGCTGGGGATCCAGTTTCGATAGAAAATACATTTACAGACCGAAAAATAAATTCAGGGCAAAATCGCTGAAAATATATCAGTAAAGCAGAAATAAAGCAAACATAAAATAATTACTTGTGGCTCATAACTTAAAGAGTCATCTCGTGCAGTTTATAAAAAACTAGGCGCCAGAGTGACATCTGTGTTTCAATTTTACAGATTGGGTATAGGGTTCACAGGAATCAGTGTTAACAATGAAAAATAAACATGTTACGTATATCAAGATATATTTAAGGAAAGACAATATAAAAGAACACCCACTAATAGAAAATTTTTCTAAGAGGACTAAACTGTTAGTTGAACTATTTCTTGATTCCATCCGTTGAACACTGGTTGCTCGAATTAGTCCCACACGGCCAACTAGACAAGGGAAAACACGAGAGGGAAAAGGAGGAAAGGAAAAGATAAAGCGCAGAGAACAAAAGAACACCAGATACAAAATAGATGATTACACTATACAAACAATTGCATTACCAACACCACCAGTCCCAGAATTTCCAGAGGAAATTTTGTTTCAGACGCTTCCATAGCAGACTGATACCAATCATGAAAGAGATATACTAGCTAGAAGTATGAAATCGACCGGTTATTCAGCCAAACGGAGAGGGAACAGGAACCACAAGTGCATCCGATCTTTTAATGCTTCCCATGCCACAAATAATGCAGCCAGGGGATGACAGAGCAGAGAATTTGGCCCCACATAGATCACAGACATCATAACCAATGGTTGATAGACGGCTAAGTGTAGCAGCACAGAACTGTGATGGATCTTCTTGTGGATCAATTGACTTGTTGGACAAGCCCCTTTGAACACATATGTCAACCAAGCTCCTCAATTCGTCTTGCTTGCCTGGAGGTGCCTTAGATAATAGAAGTTCAAGCATCTGCTTGGAATAACCATAATTTTGTACATCCATGTTCCTCTTAATGGCAGTTCGAATACAATTTATCCTGTGCTTAGCAAGAAGAGGCAGTGAACCCAAGTGTCGAGACAATCGTGCCATTTCATCCTTCGCACTGATTGCACTTGGGCCCTGAACTCTCTGCAGTCGGCTGATTTCCTGCAGTGAAGTGACAAAGGACTTAAAGCCACCCACCCAAACAAAACAAGAACTTAAATGGAAACCAAGAGATATTTGCTCAATATTGCTGAACAAAAGGTTCTCTTCTGCAATGAAGCTTAAATTTATACTTTAGTCACCCGTACACCAGTAAATACATCTCCCTTCCACTCCCTCTCTCTTTAATCATCCTATCGGTTTACAAAGGCTATCTGAAACTACCGCCTGCATATGCTGTAGGGACAAAACAAAACTAGCCAATGGGTTTGCAAGATTAAATTATAATACAGAAAATTCTCTTGAAAAGTTGGGCTAATGGGTTTGCAAGATTAAATTATAATGCTAAAAATTCTCTTGAAAAGTTGAAATCAACAGCATTTTGGAATGAAACACAAGAAGGGAGGGGAAGGGTTAGGCACACTCCTACTTTTCTTAAAGGGCTAATTGCACTTTTTGTCCCTTAGCAAATTCCAAATTTTGATCCTTACGTTACCTGATTAGACATACTTAACCTTCTAAGACTAGGAGTACAGTTGTGCACTTTTGGTACTTCCACCAACAAATCTCTGCAAATTCATTGAATCTTTAATTATAAAAAGATGTGAATACCATTCCTTTAAGTTAAAAGAAAGAAAGATAGTAACTTGTATTAGGAGCTGTGTAGATTCACTTGATAACTTCTAATGTGTAGATTCACTTGATAACTTCTAATGCAGTATATTACAAAGAAAATACGTGACATCAACTAATAGGGATAGAATCAGGAGGATGGTAAAACAAAACATAGAGAACTGTTACTCCCCCAACTGTGAGTCAAGTCACCCAAGATACACACAGTCAAATAGTCCATTTGGCAACATAGTAGACTGTCTCTATTTGGTATACGCTCAAGTACCTGAAGCAGAGTGACTGCAATTTTGTATTGTGCACATATTGTGGCTTGAGCTTTTATGTCAGCTCCACGAGATTGATCCTTAGCCAGTGCTAAGAAAGCTTCATCGAAACAGGATAATGCATCTGGCAGCTGATTTTGCTCAAGATGGGCAAGACCAGTCTTGAAGCAAAGTGGAGCTGCAGCCCCACGAGGAACCTATGACAAAGAAAAATGCAAATTGTAAGAAAATGATGAAGATTCTGACTTGGACATATTTGACCCCAAGACTTTCAAGTCTGACATTAGTGCTCAAGGACTGCCTCAGAGAAAATTGTTTATTCAAAAGTTCAAAATATTTCTGTCGCATGTAATCATATAACAATACTTCATGGGTCTCCCTAGCTCATCATCACATTTTCTTTGGCAGATTTATATAGAAATCCCTCATTTGGGAGCATCATTGCTCTGAATCCCTCTTGGCAATGCCTTCATCTTTTTATTTTTCCTTTAACTTCTTCTGAAGTGAAGCACGAATGAGCATTTTTCCTGTCTCTTGTTCTTTGTCAGACAGTGAAGTAGAATCCACCTGTTAAGAAGGCTGATCCTAAAAATATACACCTTAACAGAACCACTATATGCTCTTTGCAGTTAATCCTCTATTTTCTTAACCTTTGACTTCAAATTTCTTTTTCCTAAAAAAGTTTCATCTATCAATTGTTTAATCCTGATTTGCAATGATAAAATATAAAAATGAAGGGCTTTCTTGTAGTACTCGACTTTCTCAGCATCCTTGTATGTTGTAGCAGAAGGGATTTTCCTTCTGTAGGCCAAATCAATCATATCCGAAATTGTCAAATTAGATGAATAAGGTAAGCTAATTTATTTTTTGAATGCACACAAATCCATATCCAAGGTGTGCAGCATTACAATTTCTCTTACTAGAACACTCGACATTCAACAATCAATTAATGACAACAGATCACAGAACATGAGCAATTAAGGGTCCTATAATGAGGCCTCACTGTACTTCCTCCACTCCAGTGAAACAGAAATATCAACACTAAGCATTATATAACGGCTTCACCAGCTTAGTGAAGAATTTGATGACAGAATCCCTCTATTAGATATGTAAAAATAAGACAGCTGTCTGTACTTTAACTTTACAATTACCGCGAACTTAAAGCAGTCCTAGAAAATTCTTCATACTACTATCAACATGTATAGCATTCAAATGGCCATTTTTCGTTCTTATGTGCCAGCATTTGCACATAGAAAATGAAATGCTAATGCCTACCATCAATCTTCCAGTTATTACTAATATCCAGACAAGTTCAATATGAAGCAGGAATTGGTCATAGTTTGGTACCATCAAATTCCTAACTATTTAAACCAGCGGAAAAGCACACTTACTTGTCCAGGACGCACAGCTTTTGGAGGAGAAGGTGGACGTGCAGAAGGTTGTCCTGAGCCTGGAGCTTCAAGAGAACTGAGATCAAGAGGTTGGTTGGACACAGGAGGTTTTGACATCTGAACATGAGGTTGCAGGCCAGAAGGTTGAGTGAAGGGCTGCGGAGGAACACCACCATCAGGAAGACCCACCACCTCAAGTGAAACAGGTCGTTGAGTAGATTGAGGGGGAACACCGCCATCAGGTAGACCAACATCAGCTACAGACGCACTACCCTGGTTAGGTTGCATTTTAGTGGCTTCAGCAACTTGAGAATTTTGGTCCAGCTTAGAAAGGAAAGTCCCAGGAGGAGGCAATGATGCCGCAACCTGGATGGATGATATAGTATTCTGGAAGAAGTCCTCTGGAATGGGCCCTGCAGCAACTCCAGCACCCACTGCCTTAGGAGCAAGATTCGGCATAGATGCAGATTGTGTCAATGAAGTTGTTCCAAAAGGATCAGCAGATGTAGAAATCACTGGGGCTGTGACTGGTAAACTGGTTGCAGAAGAAGGTTGAGGTACAAGGAGGCCAAGTTCTGTGGATGAACCAGTTAATGACTTTGCTCTACTGATTGGCAGGCCCAACTGTTTTGTGGCTTCTTTTATCTTGTTCACATCCACTGTAGCAGATGTAACAGGCTTGTCTCGAATTCTTATGTGTAACTTTTTCGTTTTTGATGTTTCTTCTTCATCACTGCTGGTACCTTCAGCAGCAGTTCCATACAGAGATTTCTTGAATTCTTCTTCTGCTTTTGTTTGCTCATCTACCACACTAGAACTGGCGACTTTCTTGCCAAGGCTTTCTAGTCCCATTAACATTTCACCTTCCCCTTTGGATTGGTTAGCGGTCGATGAAACTATAGATTTTTGAGGTCCATTTGCATTGTCTTCACCATTTTCAGCTTTAAATGCCTTCACCAAACTATCTTCTCTCACTTCCACGACATTACCTCTTCCTTTTATCAAACCTAGGTAAACACCTATGTGATCTGTGACAATTGATGGAATTGTACCATCATCGGTTCTCATGTATGGCATCACCTCAGCAGCAAGCTCCCACTGAGGAATGCTCTTCAGATCGGTTGGTGTCTTGATCTCCCAATTACCACCACCCCACTCTGGTCCTTTAGGGACCATACTTTCAGCTGCAAAATTTGCAAAGATACCTTGTGTCCACCCAGTTGAGCGCACCCTAAGGATCCTTTCACAATATCGTCGTAATTCTGAATCTGCACTTTCATCTTCTAGTTTCTGTGCTAGTCGCCGCATTGCACTTGGGTTAAGGTGGCATATAAATAGGTCGAGCATGCTTTCATAGTCTGATATGACTTCAAACGTTTCTTTAGCACTGTCAAACTGAGCATATCTGCAATCTCATATTATAATCCCATATAAGAATAATATTAAAAGATGCTGAAACGAGATATGTTATATCAATGCTGTATCAGTCTCCCTGAGAGTTATCTAAACGTTGGACGTGTGAAAGTATTGAAAATATTTAACTGAATAGATGACATAGATGAAAACAAATGGCAAACATCACCAAAATAGAAATTGTATCTTATCAATTCACAATAAACCACTTTTCCGAACATACTTTAACGTGGCATAATCTCCACCATGGTTGATGATAAAACAGTTCTAATTGAGTAACACTCGAAAGTAGCCATCATTTTTAAAACCCAACAGGTAGCTGCTGCTGTTGTCACACAGGCACATAGTTACACCCTGAACCTAGTCTCGTATTTCAGTCACATTACCTATCCTACTGAATCAAAAACCTGACACACTATAGGTCCATCTCAAATATTTGGAACAGCTACCTCATGTAGTTCAAGACATAACAGAGGCAAAGAGGGCTCACATCACAAAAGTAACAGGCAAGTGCCCTAACAAACATATTTTTTAATTTTTTGAGCAGTCAAGTGCCCTAAATTAAACCAGATGAATTGTTGATTGGCTAAAACATAAAAGATGTGAAAGAGAGTAAGATATCAATTCACGTGACAGAACAAGTATATCCAGCACGTCACAAGAACAAAACCAAATCGATATCATCTGGGGCAAAATATAGAAAAGAAAGAGAGAAGGCTAGTAAAGAAACATTAAAGATCCAGATGTGACTCTCTACTGTTTATATAGAACTTATATGCACAGTTTCTTGCCACCACGTTAATAAAATTTTAATTTCAAGAAAAAGGGAAGCAGATATCAATAATTAATAAGAAGTGATTTTAAAAAAAAATTAATCCATGTGCAAAATGGTTATATAGCTGAGAAAATTTACTACATGCAAAATAGTTATACTGCTGAGATAAATAAAAAAGGAATAACTTGGTCAAAAGCAAGTAGAAAAATCTCCAAGTATGTATCTTCTAATTGGAACCACGAAAACGAAGTTCGATTATATTTGATTATGGCTTGTAAACAAACAGAATGTAAAGCTGCAAATTGTAGGAAAACCCAAGCAGGTCAAACACCAAAGCCAAAAAAAGGAAAGAAAGAATAACAAACAGCAAAGACAGGATGAAATGAATTCAAGGACAGCATATAATTTTAGACATTTTAAACAGAATTAAAAAAATAGTGCCACGATTACATACTTTATACAAGCATATCCCAACTGGCGAAAGCGCTGGAACAAATGTGAAGTTGGGGGGCATCTTGGATAATCTCTTGAACGCAAAAATTCGTCCTTCAAGACAGACGATGCAGTAGAAAATCGGAGCGACTTGATTGCATAGATCCCTCTCAATACCTACTCAGGTTAGCAAATATTAACACAAAGACAATGCAAACTTAACACTACACATGGTTCTGTATACAATTGGGTGGAGGGGGAAGGTAAAGTACTGATACGTTATTTCAAGTTTTGTAGTACATCTGGAGAAAGAGAAAATGATGCACTGCAACTAGGGGTGGGCATGAAAACTAAAATACCGGACCGAAGTGAATTAGGTTTCAGTATTAATTTTTTTTAAAATTTGGTATTTGGTTAGGTTTTCAGTTATAGGGTCCTGGTTCTTCGGTTAACCAAAGAACCGATTTTTTTTTTGAAAACCAATCCTCCAGTTATGGAATGTCCTTCTAAAACTTCCTTAGCAACAGCTGCTGTCTGCAGCACATCACATTTATTGCTTCATATCTCCAACTCTCGCCACACTGATCTTAGTATAAAGGTAAAAAAGTCAGAGAGATTTATTTGAAAGAAACAGTAGGAGTAATTTATAATTGTGCGAATGATTAAAGATATCTTCAGTTGCTTCTGTGTGATATTTGTAGTTCTAGAGCTGTCAAAATTGGGAGTAGATGATTTCCCAAAATGATGAAATGAATATAACCAAATAGGATTACATACACTTTCAATGTGACGACATGGAAGTATTATATAGGAGCCTTTCATACATACATACATACATACATACATATATATATATATATACACACTTTTTCAATTTTTCCTGGTCTAGCGCTCTCCAATAATTCAACTTACAGAAAGAATCTACTCAAGCTACTGTTGCATGAAGATGCTGAAGTAGGAAAATGATTATTAACCAAAATGGGTTAAGCCAATAAACGATAGTATATGATCAAGGCTAGCATGCATGCAGTAGAAGTTTGTATTAGTGGTATCATGGCAGTGTTTTATCTCAAGGATCCAATGTTCATCTCGAGTATCTTTAGAGATTTGTTCCATTTTGACGTTTGTATTAGCATCAAAATTAGAAAACTTAGATCACACACCGAAGAACCGAACCTAAATTTCAGTTCAGTATTCGGTATGGATCAGTGAAGAACTGAAAACTGAAGAACCGAACGCCCACCTCCAACTGCAACCTTCCCATCCACTTCTTGGAGGGCTTCAAATGCTAGCTAACATGGTGGGGTATCTAACACCTCAAATTAACTTGAACTTCTCTTTTACATCCTAACCAAACGAGCGAAGTAACTCTTATCCATAAATAACTTTTATCCACTTTTACTTCCCTCCTCCAGTCTCTCCTCCTCACACCAAACAAGCAAAAGATGAAAAACAAACAAAGTTGGTAAGTAAATTTACCTGAGTGAATTGCGGGCCTGACTGGGATAATGACACAGCAAGATCACCACAAATAGGTGGACCTCTAGCAAGTATGTCAAGAGATCTTGGAGTTATTCGTAGACTGTCAAACCTTCATATACAAAAAGTCACAAAACTGTCAAACGTCACAACTTTCTCATATTATCCCATACCAAAAAGCTTTTGTGCAAGCATTTCATCGTTAAACTACAACCAAAAACATACAAGAGAACTGCCATCATGTTGAACAAGTACCTTCCTCTCCCATTTGCATTCAACTACTACAGAAATCTAAAATATACACACCAAGATATCCGAAACATTTACTCTTTAAGATCTCTATAGATCTTGCAGTATCCAAATTCCAAGAATGAAATGAAATGGGCCCAGGTAGACACTGACTAGTTCGGGGTTGGGCATAATTGATTAATTTTTGATGGATTCCAAGTTCCAAGAAGATTTGTGACCTTGTTAGCAAAAACATATGGAATCATGTTAAAATTGGGTTCTTCAGAATTCTCACATGCATCCAACAGATTTTCTCTTATCCTATTCATTGGATCTTTTACATTCTCAATCCACTAAAAAAATTTCCAAATTTATTTTTCTACACTACTATTCATTGTTGCATCTTTTGGCAATTGACCAGAAACACCATAAAAACTAGACTTCATAACCTCCAAAGGACAGCATCAGCTAGGAAAGCTTTTAAGAAAAGCATAAGG